>JAHWGI010000160.1:0-159724 GCA_029379305.1 Frankliniella fusca | reverse complement strand
TTGCGACAAAATCCGCTTTAGGAAATGTAAAATCCAGAGTCTTGTGTTGAAAATTAGAAACGTAAATTTTCTCTTGAAACTGAAATCCAGATTATTCTGATGGGGGGCGCGGCAGCGTCTTCGTGCCTCGCCCTCGACCCCTACGCTCTTTCGTGGCCCCCCGACACACACAACGCCTCAGATTTCCCCCGCAGCCCCACCGCTCACCCGACGCCACGCGTCTTCCTCCTTTCCCATACAATTCCTGCACCTTTCTCCTGACATGCGAGGATAAAGTTCACGCGGCGTCTCGTGGAAATCGCCTTTCGGCGACCGCTCGCTCGCTCTCCGCTCCGTGTGCGATGCGGGCGCCGTGCGTGTGGTGTTTTGACGGCGCCCTGACCCCGTTCTCCTGCCTGCACGTGCCCGCGCCCCGACCGCCACGCCGCCGAGCGACATTTGAGCCGATCCCATCAGACCGCGTTGTATATCGCCCGCAAGGGAATCTCGTAGGCCTGCCCAGCCAACTTTGTCTTTGACCGCGAGGAGGGCCCTGCTGCGCCCACACCCTGCGGCCGCCTGACCCCCACCCCACCCCGACACCTCCCTCCCCGCTCACAGCTTCAGGATTACCGCAAATGCAATGATAGCAATCCCCCTCCCCCGACGTGGTGGGGGAAGTAGGGCGAGGCAAGGCTCTCCGACGGGACGTCTGAATGGCAAGGCAACCTCAATATGGCTCGCCTCTCTATCCCGTATTGCTGCTGCTGCTGCTGGTGGTGGTGGTGCTGCTGCTGCTGGTGTTGCCACGCGCATACCAATGCACGAAAAAGTTACTTCCATGCGCTATTTCCGCAAAGTGGACGAATATAAAAGGGTCTTTGCCTTGTTCGCTAAGCGCCTGGGCTTGGGCCTGGGCCGGGCCCGGGCCCGGGCCAGCGCGCTCTCGGTGAATTGAAATTAATGAATGGAAGTCAGCCGGGGCCGGCGGCGCGCTCTGCCTGTGCCCCGCCCCGCCCAGCGCCTCCGGAGGCACAGCCAGGGTCTCTTGTGTTTTCTCCGTGGCAAAAGTTTGGTTCCTCTCACTCTCTCCCTCCCGTACCTCTCGGCGGGTTTTATTCCCTCGCCTATACTCCCTTCCCTCCCTCCCCCTCCCTCTCTCTCGCATCTCCTGTTCTCCCCGCTTCCCGCCTCAACTCCCACTTCGGAGAGCTCATCAACGAGCAAATCAGAGTCCCTCCGCAGTTATGATTATCTTGGAGGCCCCAGGCGGCGAGGCTGCCACAACCCCCCGCGCGCCTCGCCTGCCGCTTCCTCCTCAGGACCCGGCGGTCGCCCCACCCCCCCCACCCCCCACCCCACCCCCCACCCCCTCCCCCGCGTCCGTCCCTCAACTGACCAGTGGCGGCCCACACAGACACACTCACTCGAGGCGTCGTGAACTGGTAAAATATTTTGCTTTCTGATCCCGCTGGTTGGCAGTGCAGTGCACCGCGAGGACGCGACCGCGCCCGGCAAGGCGAGGCAAGGGGGATGCGGACTAAGTGAAATTTACGTCGGTTCATGGCCGCGCACGCGCCTGCGCCCTGCTGGGCTCGGCCTCGGCTGTGGCCGTTAACGTCCGTGAGTGACCCCTCCCCTCCGCCTCCACCTCCACCCCCCTCCTCTTGCACTGCACTTCGACCACGTACCGTACAGTCCGGACGCGGTGGAGCATCAGTCATCAACACTGTAAAAGGATTCCGCTATTTTACGAATAAAAGTTGTCACTTTTCCTGTTTAATAGTTTCCCGTCGTGTTGTAGGGCCATCTCTTAGTGACATTTAAAGTAATAGGTTTTTTCAACTAACGAGTTCCCCATTTAAAACCGAAAATTTTCATCGAGGGAGGCCCCAAAATACCCTGGAATTGCTGTAGGCCTAAGTTTTGATCGGGAAAGTGGGAGAAGAAAAAGAAAAGAAAAAATCTTGCATCTCAAGGCTGCTTATTAGCGCCCTGAAATTCGTGCCTAGCTGAGGCCCGGATTATTGGCAGGAGTGCGGCGCGGTGATTGCTTGTGGTGAGGATCCATCATCGAAGGATCTAACTGCTATTAACTTCACGAAGTTTAAGTCGCGGTCTTCCGCATTTTCATATTTCTCCCATCTTTCACGCTATCTTTTTCTCGTTTTCTTGTTTTTAAAATGACCTTTTCTTCCCCATGCTTTTCCCTACCCCCTGCACAATCCCTCCCTTTGGTTTTCTTCCCCTTTCTTTAGAGGCCTTTGCCGTGAGATGGAGGCAGTGTTGGCATCACCCCGGCCGCACCCGGGGGAGACTTTGGCATGCTGGGATTACAAGTTGTTGGTGACAGTTGCTCTTTCCTCCCGCTGTTACCGCCGCGCCACGCTAGCGGAGCATGATGGTGGATGGTGGAGGAGCAAGGGGGGGGGGGGGAGGCGTTAGGCGTGGTGGAGCGGCTCGGCGCACTCCGGGATTACGGCAAAAATCAACACGGCAGCTCCCCGCTCGCCTCGCCCTTCCTCTACTCCTGCCCCCTGCTGCCCTCCGCCTTGCGCACCGCACACCACCAGCGCCGCCGCCACCGCTGGGCTGCGGTTAAGGGCCGGAGATGGAGGGGAAAAAGGGGGGGGGGGGAGGACGCAGGCCGCCGGGGACTCTGGGGGAACGTCGCGCGAATATTGTGACTTACGATTAGCTTGGGACACGTGATTCTCGCTGTGTCTCTGTCACCCCCGGCCCGGACCCACTCCTGGGCTTTGGAGTCTCCCACTCCACGACACTTCCGCCCCTCAACGCCTCGGTGCTCCGGACTCCGGACCACCGGCTATGCTCTCTCTCCGGGGACCTTCGGACGGTCGAGTCGAGACCCCATGCGCAGCCACTGTCATTTCCGCCGTGTGAAACTACTCTGGAAAACACGTGAAAGTGACGCACGACTTCGCGAAAGGATGACGCGTGCGACGTGAGGTGTTTATTTTAAAATAAAAATTTCAGGATGATCTTATTTTCTATGGCATCATCGGGTTTCTAGTAATATTTCCGCTCTTGTTGCATGCGTTATTTAGTCGTTGATGCCGGAAACTTCTTTGCAAATCAAAGCAGGCAATGTTACTGGACCAGGACTGGATCGAAGGTGTGCCTATTCATGTCCGAAGCCATACCCCCTGCCCAGGCACGCACACGCACATTCGCCCGGTCTTTCACCTCTTTTTTCACCGGCACACCCCTCTGCTCTCGGTTCCTCTACATGCTGCGCCCCGCTCCGCCTTGGCTCGAGCACCCCCTGTGGTTTGACACCCTTCCCTCCCCCTCAGCACCCCCACCCCTCACCCGTCCTAGTCATGAACAAGTCATAAATCATATGCGGAGAGTCTCCACCTTACCCCGCCCCACCTTGCCACGCCCTACCCCGCTCCGCCCCACCGCGCCCCGCCCCACCGCGCCCCGCCCCACCGCGCCCCGCCCCGCCTCACCCTCACTCCGGGCCACTGCGCACACCCCTGTGCAGGGCAGGCCCCTCTGCCGAGTAGACCATACCATACAGGGGATTGAGAAAGCGACCTGCGTCCCTCTGCGTTCCTTTTATCAAAAGATATTCTGTTTGTCTGACGCCCCATTGTACCTGATCGTGTTGCCGCTATGGAAGTAAATAACAATGTTTGTTATTACTTAATGTCAGAGTGAACTTTTTTTTTAATTTTTTAAATGAGATAGTTGACTTGGCTATTCGTACTCGTTGCTAGCTCCACCAATTTTATTTAGCAGCAATCTGAAGTCTAAAACCAACAAATACTCGTGCTCGTAATCGAAATCTGGCACCGTAATGAGATAAATAAACCGAACAAATATAGTTTTGGGGTGCGAGTCGGGCGGGGACGCAGGGGCCGGGTGCGGTGAGGTGCGCGGCCCGGGCGAGTGGCCCAGCAGGAAATTAGTTAGCATGACATTATTAGCAATGGAAAACAGTTTGCATGCGGAGAAGGGAACGGGACGCACCAGCCGAAATTTCCGTATTGCCGACTCTGCAAACTTTTGCGTTTATCCGTCTGACTCTTCCATTATTCTCACCTCTCTCTCTCTCTCTCTCTCTCTCTCTCTCTCTCTCTCTCTCTCTCTCTCTCTCTCTCTCTCTCTCTCTCTCTCTCTCTCTCTCTCTCTCTCTCCCTCCCTCTCTCTCCCCTCTCCCCTCTCCCCTCTCCCCTCTCCCTCTCTTCCTTTGCATTTACAATAGAGCAGAGCAGTGCTGGCCCGTGATACAGCACGCGCTATGGGTGCTGCGCCGCGCCATTGGTGCTGCAGATTAGCCATTTTGTGCCTTGAGCGGGCCCCGCCCCGCCCCGCCTCACCTCTCCCCACCCCGCCCGGCCCGACCGACCTGCGCCGCCTCTTCTCTCGGACTGCTCCCCTATTCCTCCTTGTATTCTGGGATCGGGTCTGCTATACAGACTCGTCGGGGTGAGTGAGTGAGAGAGAGAGAGGGAGAGAGAGAGAGATGCGGCTCGCCTCGGCAGGAGGAGGTAAGCGGCTTGCCGGTTCGGAGCGTATAGCGTAGGAGAAAGACGAAAAAGGAGGAATCCAATTTGTTGCTGCGCGCTCGGCGGCCGCGGCGGCGGCGCGCAGATTCGAGTAGTTTGAAATCCCGCGGAGGGGCGGGGGGCGCGCGTCCGCGCACCGACCCCCCATCGCAGCCTTTGGCCGCGTTTACCTGGTTTACTCTGCGGGCGCGCCGCGCCGTCGGACGGCGCCACTCCCTCCCTGCAGCTCAATAAGTAATCCGCTCAGGAACAGGAAATTACATTGCTGTGATGATCGACAGTTAGATGGGTAAAACTCGATAACCTGAATCGAGAATCCGTTATACCGAGAAGCAAAGCCGCGAGAAGCAGAAGCTCATTATGTCACGACCACCCTCGTACACCTCTGCGATGGCAGCGCGGCGCGGCGGGCATGACTATGCGCGCAGCGTAAAGTTCTTTCCTGGAAAGCGAGAGTTGCTGAATGCAGCCGTCTCCTTTCTCTTCTGCTGCAGGCGCCTGCAGGCGCGGGGGGCCCAAGCCCGAGCCGAGCGCCCTGGAACCCTACGCCGAGCGACAGGTGAGTCAACAGCATCTTTTCAAGCCTTTCCCATAGTTTTGTTTTTTTTAGTTCTTTGTTTGTGTTTCCCTACAAGCGGTTACGAGTTTCACTTGTACGGAGAACCCTCTGGCCGCAGCTTTGTATAGCTTCTACTGAGTTTTCAACGTAAGCCACGGTGGATACTGTAATAAAGCTTGCATGATGCTCCGAGGGGGAGGTCACTTCGAAAAGTCATCCTACGGCCCCAAAAGTTTCAATTCAAAAAAATAAAAATATTCAAAATGAAATCAAGAAGAATAATACAGAAAAATAAAAAAATAGGGAAAAATAAACATAAAAACGAAATAAAATTGAAAAATTCAGAAATAGGGGTAAAAGATTAAAATTGATCAAAAAGTAACAGAAATTTTCCTTGAAAAATCAAAAGGAAAGGAAAACAATCAAAAGTATTTTAAAAAAAAATATCACTGTACACATCGGTATACATTCTGTATGAAGGATATCCCCATCGTGATGCGCCGTGGTTCACCGTAAGCTTTTCCGAGTTTTTTTGCGGTGCTCAGCTGGGACGCAGCGTCCCATTGACACTGGCAGCCAGCGAGCGTGTTTGCCTCCACTGCCTGCCTGGTGCGCGCACGGATGGATGCGCACGTGTTGCGATTATGAAGCGGCAGCGCGTCGACGCTGCCCCGCGCGCCGGACTCAGTTGTGCCCATGATGAGCGTGTTCGTGTTATATATGGGTGTTGTATGTGGTTGGCTGTCTGTCTGGGGACTGCTCTGTGAACACAAGCAATGCGCACATTTTACTATTTCATTGACGTATTCATGTTGATTTTTAAAAATTAATTTTATTTTTAAAGACGTGAATACACCATTATTTATGTAATATAATGAATGAATACATCTATCAAGGCAATACCTCGTATTCACACTTTAAATCTTCTACACAGGTTTTTTTGTATGATACAAATAATTTTATGCAACCGTAATATACAGGAAATTTCCTTGTTTGCCATTTTTTTTCTTTGGATTTCAAAGATTTTTTCTTATTTGTACTACGAAGAAAATTTGGTTTTGTATTACGATTGCACGGAACAATTTGTAATACACGAATTATCATTGCAAGAATGTAAGAGTGCATAAGTGAAACGTTTCAGAAATCGAAAATTCGAAAAATACGGGACGATACGGACGCATTCCTGCGATTGTCCGTGCGAGTTGCAATTCGGGCTCGGTGGGGAAGGCGCGGGGTTGTCAGGCGGGTCTGGGCCGGGCCTTGCTGGGTCGGGCAGAGCCCTGTGTGTATTGACACGACCCGCCGCGTGCGGGACGGGGCGGGGTGGGGTAGGGGCGGGGCGGGGCGAGGCGAGGCGAGGCGGCGTCGGGACGGGTGCGCCCTGCTCCTGCTCGCCCTTTGTCAGCTCGTTTGTTGCTGACGTGAGGAGCAGCGCAGCCCGGGTCTTGCGACTGAGTAATGACATCAACGCACACTGTAAAAGCGATGTCTGCGATGATTTGAAGGAGAAAGGAAAACTTTGAGGAACTCCCATAGTTTGAAGACAAACTTGCCAGATTTTTTTTTTAAATGCCTCTTTAAAGTCAGTAATCGCTTTAATACCCGCAGAAAAGGCGCGTTGTCATTCCTTTGTTTTTACCTTGTTCCGTGGACATCGTTGGTAGCAGCAAACAGACCCCAGCCTGCCGGTAATAGTTTTTCTTTGTGTTTATTTTTTTCTGCGAGAAGTTCCTGGCACTCCTGTCCGCATTGTGCGCTTGCTCTGACTTTGCTTTGCACACACTAACGGGCTATGTAGTATTTTGTGCATAACTACGTACAACTGTGCACATACGTAACTTACGTACAATTTTGTGCATAATTACGTACGAAATCATGCGTAATTTGTGTACAAAATCACGATATTGTGCGTAATTATGTAAGAATATTGTGCGTAAGTTACGTATGTGCACAGTTGTACGTAGTTATGCACAAAATAGTACATAGCCCGTCAGTGTGCACGTGCCCTATGGCATGGCATTCCACACTGCCCCACATGAAGCTACACCAAAGGAAGGGGAGTGAGCAAGGGAGAGAGACAGAGTGAGAGTGAGAGAGAGTCAGAGATACAGAGGAGGGGGGAGGGGGGGGGGGAGGGGGGCAACCGGTGGAGGAGTGGTCGCTGTAAGCCATAAGCCGCTCGCCTGGTCGGACCGACTTTGGAATAGCGTACGAGCTATCGCTCGGATTAGAACAACCCGACTTCCTGCACCGGGGGTAGACCCGGCCTTCGCCTTTAGGCCTACCTATAGGCGCTCCTGTAGTCCACAGAGCAGACCCTCACCCAACATTCCTCCACCCGATTAGCTGCTCGAGACCCAGCAGAGCTGTCCACTGATACCTGTTTTCGCCACAGATTAAGTTGGAGCCAGTGGGAGCGATCCACAGTGGAGCTGCAGCTACATAGCACATGGAAAAAAATGACTTTGTTGTCAGGATCAATTTTTGTCGATAGGCAAAATTCGATAGCTGAAATCGATAATCCGATACTCACAGCCAGGAGCTGGTTGTCACTGTTGTCACGACCGGGCACTTTTACGAATGGAACAAACTCCAGCTTAGTTCTCATCGTACAAGTGTCCGGTCGTGACAACCAGCTCCTGGCTGTGGGTATCGGATTCTCGATTTCAGCTATCAAATTTTGCCTATCGACAAAAATTGATCCTCACAGTGGAGTAATTTTTTTCCGTGCAGTCACAGAAACCAGCATCCATATTGAAACAACAGTATTTTAAATAACAACGAATAACGTAACAGAAATTTGACGCAGCACACCTAAGTGTTACAAAATTTTGTGATCGGGATGCAATTTGTTACAGCTTGACGCATAAAAATACAACAACATTGGAGTGAAAAGCGTTTTTTATCCGGTTGCTGCAACAACTTCCAATCAATGACACAATTTTTGTTTTTTGTCCGGGAGAGGAACGAACGACTCAGGCAGTCGAGGTGGGGGGTGAGGGGGGTCGCTGCGGGCGGTATCGCATGCTGGAAACGATCCCCGGTAACGATATCAGCGTGAATATACTGTGCCTGCGCATCCCACGCCCTGTTGGGCCGGGCGGGCCGGGCCCCGGAGCGCCTGCGGGTCTCGGGGCGGGCCGCCTGCTCGGCGCCGCGGTTGTGCGGGCTGCCTACCCCACCCGCTGCAGGCGCTCCACCGCGCGGTCGCGGTCGAGCTCGTGACAATAATGGTGTTGTCCTTTGTTTTCCTTTTACGTCCCGATGTGTCGTCCTTTTTTTCTGTCTTGCGCTCTGCCTCTACACGTTGCGCCTGAAGCCGTGCTCGATATTTACTTTCCACCAAGAAGTTCCTAGATTCTTTGTACGATATGATTTGGGGCGGAGTGGATTTACGAGCGGAAGCTCCTCCGTGATCGCTTGCTTGCTTGCTTGCTTGCTTGCTTGCTTGCTTGCTTGCTTGGCCCTATGATACTCGGCGCGCAGTGCATCTGCGCTGTTCGCAGCATGCAAACCCAGCTCGACCTCCCCCCCCCCCCCTTTCCCCCGGCCTACCCCTATTCCAATGCCGCGCGCCCGCAGGCTGCGGCATTGTCAGCGCGGTCATTACTTGAAGCATGGTGGCTGGAGGCTCTGTGAGTGGTAGGGGGAGGGGGGGGGGGTAGAGCAAAGCTCGCGTGGAGTCATCTGAAGTGCGTGAGAATAGCAGAATGGCAGTAGTGTTGGGTGGGTAGAGCGGGATGCAGCCGTGTACTCGACCGCCGCCTCCCACTTCCCTTGTGTGAGTGTGATTCGCTGCAGGCACTTTCTCATCAGAGGCAATACCATCACCATCACTGCCAAAACTTTTCCTGCTCGCGAGTCTTTCGCGCGAAATATCACTTTGCGCAGGAGCCGCTAGATGCAGCCGCATGCTATGGTCTAGTCCTCTCCCACCTCCTGCTATAGCGTGCTCCGCGATTTGTGATGTTCTTGTGCACCCGGCCCTCGGAGTTCACAGCAGTGGAGTCTCATCTCCTCCCTTCCCTTTCCCCTTCCCCTTCCCTCCCATGCACTGTACCACCCCCTACCTCCCCATTCCCCACCCGAAAGCCGTTTCACCACCTGCAAATAGCCTAACACCGTGCTGCCGGAGCCCAGGCCACGGCCGGGACTCGTTAACGGCGCGCAGTCGGCTGGCCCCTCGTGTATGTAAGCACTTTTTAAGCCCTCGACCGCTGACTTACCTGATTCCACCTCACCCCACCTCCTGCCCCCGACAGTCTGTTTTATCCCACCTTATTGCTCCCATTCTCGCTCTTCTCCTGTTTCCTTATTTTCTCTTCCTCTCTAACTGTTTGCACGCTGCTATGCAATCTCCTCCTCTGCCGCCATTACGTCCAATAAGTTCCCCGACTATTGCGTTTTTCAGAACCCCGTTTTAGGGGTGGCTGTTTTCTTTCGCAAGAAAGTTTCTTATTTTCTTTTTCGATGATTTATTTTCAATTTTTATTCCTTTCGATATACCCTGATCGTGCCATAGACATTTGCACGAAATTAGAATTTAAAATAAAAATACAACAAAAAATATTTTATTTTTCTCTCTCCCTTTACCAGAAGAGTCTATTGGTCCTCCTCGCACACAGTTTGATGTGCTTGATAGCAGCGTGGCAGCACACCATCGCGCCCTGGTCGGGCCCGGGCCCCGCGCACTGCTGTCCGCTACGGGCGTGTTCGGGTCTGCTCCAATTAGCGCGGATGACCGCAGACCAAAAGCAACGCGCCCGACATTATTTATGTGTGTTTATGTGTATGTGTGTGTGTGTTGGTGTGTGTGTGCCAGAGAGAGGGAGAAGGGAAGGGGTAATGGAATTAAATTGATTGCATTTTTAGTTGCATATATGTAAGGACGAACAGGTCGCATTCTGGAGTAAAAAATCCGTTCTCTATCTGAATCTTTTATTAGTATTATTGGTCTTTTAACCACGTATTTCTAAGTTATAACATTTTTAACTATGTATACATAGTTAGAATCTTGACTTCATGTTTAAAAATAATATAGAAACAGGAAATAGCCGATATTTCAATATATTCGTAAAGTTTGTGTTTGTTTTAAACTTCACCTGGAGTGTGCTATAAATATTTTCTGTCCTGTGACATGGTAATTGCAAGTGGTCATGTGAATTTCAAAGGATTCTCTCATTAATGTGTGTGTGTGAGAGAGAGAGAGAGAGAGAGAGAGAGAGAGAGACAGAGAGAGAGAGAGAGAGAGAGAGAGAGAGAGAGAGAGAGAGAGAGAAGGTTGGGAAATGTACAAATAGACCAGGAGTAGAGAGAAAAGGACCGAAGGGAGAAAGAGACGCATAGACGGACAGACGCTCGCACAAACTGACGGACAGCTTGGAGAGGAAAAAAAAAGAAGAGAGAAATGTTGTGGCGTGGTGGTGCGGCGCGGCTGGCGTAAATAAACCGCACGTATCGTTATATTGGTGAGCGGAGGCGGGGCGGGGTGCGTTTGCTTTCGCTGCCTCTCCTCTCTCCTCGATACCGTCAGGGAAAAGTCCTGCTGGGCGTGCTGGGCGAGCTGAGCCCAGCGAGAAACACCGAAATACTGATGTGGAGCGGAGAAAAAGGATCGCGAGCGCGCGAGGGTTCTTCTGTACTCTCCGAGCGGCTTTTACAAGGCGTCTCGCAGTGGCGAAGGGTTCGGCTGCTTCGTTAACGTACAGAGAAATATATATTTAGCGATATTGCGGATGAGGACTTAGTTCGCAAAACGAAGAAAATCGTTCGCAATTGATTCGCAATTACAAAGCAGTCGCACAGTCGTCCGCAAGGTTTTAACAGTGCGCTGCCGCACCGGGAACCGAGGTGGAGTGGAGGGGGGGGGGGGGAGGGGGAACCCGTTCGGTCCTTCCAACGCAGGACAGGCCGTCGTCGCCCGTTTACTTATTGAAATGTGCTTCGGTCGCGGGCTCGGCCGCGCCCCGCAATGCCCCTCCCCACCCCGCCTCGCCGAGCCCCGCGCAGCCCTGTGATTTGTCTCCCTTTCTGAAATATTTATAGTTGCCACTCTGCGGGCCGGAGTCGGGGTCGGGTGGGGGTTGGGTCGGGGTTGGGTCAGGGTCGGGCCAAATTTAGGCATTAAAATTAAGTGACTTGAACTTGTCTTTCTTCAGAAGGAGACTAAAAACTTTGCATTCAAAAAGACATTTCCAGGTTTTGGGATTAAATGTGCGGCCACCGCGGTGTATAAGGCAGGAATGGAAGGGGGAATGGCAGAGAAGGACTAGAGGGAAGGGGAACGGTACGCCCTCTGCCCTTCAGCACCTGTTCGAGCAGCCGGCTTCTGATTGGCTTGACTAATCTGACTTCAGTAATCAGATCTATTGGTACGAACGGGGGCGGCTGGCCCTGTAGGGGCGGAGGGCTGGCTGGGGGAAGACGATGGCGGTGCTGCATAGAAATTCAAGCCATCAGCTGCTTTGGCAATGGGGCAGCCCTCGTGCCGGTTTGCTGTGCTGTGTGTCGGCCTCTCCGTCGCCGCTGCAAGCAGAATGCCAATCACAATACGGAATTTTTCTTTTTATGTAAAGAATCATTATAAGAAGAAATTCATCAAAAGCAAAAATAAATTGTCGGAGGAAGGAATCGTCGTCGTCGCAGCCGGCTTATTTAAAATAGGAGTTAATCTGTGTATTATATGTTTGGTTTTCGTATTTTCCTCTTAATACTGCAGCTGTTTGGACTAAAATACTCCAGCTAAGCAGATTAAGAAAATCATCATGGGACTAGCAGCTTTAATATTTAGTGTTTCTCTTTACTTCCTTTTAATTGGATTTCCCATCATTAGAGGATGCTCTCTGTTTATACTACAGATGATTCCAACGGATTCTTCAATAAAATTTTCTTGATGGAATCAGAAACTCATACGCCATGTGGGATTCGCTCGGGGAGCTGTGTTATTGCAGTGCTAATGTGATTGCGACGAGTTCTGTGCAGAAGGAGACAGAGGAAAGAAAAGAGAGATGCTTGGCAGGAAAGATAAAGGTGCGGGAAAACTATTGTCTTTGAGTCCTTTGGTTACCCCTCCCCCCAATCTTTCTTTCTTTTTCTTTTGCCTCTCTTTCTCCTCTCCGTGACGAGAGGCGATATGATAGCCGCGACGGGCCGGGACCCGGGACGCTTCCAGGGCTCGCCATGCCGCTCTGCGCCGCGCGCCTTGCCTTGCCTTCCCGCGGGTGTCAAACTTTCGTCCTGCTTTTCGGATCTGTGGTCGCGCCGCCTGCGTCCTCGACTTGGAACCCTTGTCCTATCGCGGTAAAAGTGACAAGTTCCAGATCTCCTACGAAAACCTGGCAATTACATTTCGGAAAAAACCGAGGCCGAACCAGTTAGTCGTCTACGAGTGCTATAGCGATGGCGGTGGTGTGTACTGCCCTTGTGTACGGGACCGGTGGTCTCAGCCCGCAATTTGATTTCTCTTTGGCTGTTGCCCGCGCGCGTGAGTCTATCGCCCCGGTAAAAGAGAGGGAAGGAGGAGGGGAGGTTGCTCTGCTGTGTGTTCTTTTTTCCTCCTGCATCACTCACGGCCCACCGGAGCTCGGCAGGGGGGTGGGGGGAGGGCGATGTCTCCAGGGTCCGCAGAGCGCCCTGCCTGCCACGCGCCCCCGAGGGAGGGTCCCTTCTGCGGCCAGGGTGGGGCGGGGCGGGGTGGGTTGGGGGCTGCGGCTGGGAGGGAACGCGTCGGCCCGCCGGCCCGGGGGCCTGCGCGCGGCAGGAAGGCACGTTTTTGTTTTGTTTTCCGCTCCGTGATCGTGGCGTGATGCGCCGCCCAAAGGACTAGGGAGGGCGGGGCGGGGCGGGGTGGGGTGCGGAGAAGAGGCGAAAAGAAAAGAATGAAAGAAAGGGAGAACGTGGGAGTGAAGTAGGTCGCCTCGCCCCGCCCCGCCCCGCCCCGCCCAGCTGCTGCTCCTCATACCCGCACGCGGCAGGGCGCGGTGCAAAGTGACAGGCGGCGTGGCAGCCAGCCCGCGAGGCGTTATGGCGTTTGTCTGCTTTCCAGAGGGAATCACTTATTCCGGCCGTATCGGCGAGGGCTTTGGACCCAGCAAACACAATAACGCAAGCCGAGCAAGCAGCTCGCGCTGTTTGGACTGAAAGCAAACCCGGAGTAGTGTGTTTCGGTGAACAGAGGAGGAGCGATAGGGGATGGGACAAAAGCGACCTGATTTGCTGAACGTATTATGTATCTCTCATGGAAAATCAAGCGTGTACAAGTGTTCATTATTTATTGCATAACTTTGAATTACTTAGGAAATGTAGTGTGTACTACATCATGTATGCAGTAAATAACGTGAAATCATGGCATGGACGCTCGAAGAATCACACAAAAGTTACATAGTGATTGCTTGTTTTTTTTTGTTTTTTTTCGGGATTAATCGCAACTGCCACCAGCCGCACAGCCAATCAGGACGCTTTTGTTCTCTCCGCTATTCTTCTTTCTCTGTTTGTCGAGTCCGAAACTCAGTATATGAGTCCGGACGTTGATGTATGCTCTGCTCTAGCGGTGCCCAGTTGCAGCAGCAACTAGAAATCGCAATACAATTCTGAGCCATGGCGTCGACCATCAGTATTTACTCCGAAAAGGAGGAAAAACTTATTAGTAATGTTAACATAGTGGGGAGACGGGCGGGTAAATATTTGGCAAGCAGCTAGCGTCTATCTCACGGCAGGACTAACTAGTCCGACTCTGGGCGAGTGAGCAGAGAGAGAGAGAGAGAGAGAATGAGCAGGAGCGGTGAAGCTAATTGGCAAACGGGAACACAAAGCCGCATTAAGCGTGACGCGGCCGCTCTATTGCCGCGCCATTCTCCGCCTGCAAGATTAAAACTGAACAACACAAACGGAACGGCGCGCTACGGGGAAGGGTAGGGAATGGGGGGGGGGTCAGCCTTCAGGGCGCAAAGTGAAGAGCGCGGGCGTCGTCACAGGATAGACCTAACGACGCGCGACCCATTTTTCCTGTTGCTGTTTTTTGATGTTTTTTCTGCCGGCGAAATAAATTTTCTTACGTTAAGGGTGGATTGAGGAGCGTCGCCTTCTTTTCCTCTCCCTCAGCCTTTGTGTTGTTTGAGTGGGTGCGGAGGAGCAAGAGGTGGGCGTGGCATGGGTTGGCGGATCGGCAGGAAAAATAAACTGCTCCTAACTTAATTATATATTATGTTTTTTATCTTATTTCATTTTAATATTTACACTGGTAAAACAGTGTGCATAATTTGAACACCAACGTGTGCAAGTTATGATGTTGCACATTACATGGCATGGTGTGCACATTTTAAACGTTTGCTAAACGTTTGGACGCACACAGTTTTATGTTATCAATAGAAACCATATGGGAACTTTTCGGAAGTGTTTAAAATTTAAACACCAATTAACGTTTAACCTAGTTAAACGTCACAATGTGTTGATAAAATGCACACTTGAACTTAAACGTCAATTGACGTGCAATATTAAACACTTGTTTTATTAGTGTACATTTTTCAAAATAATTTTTCTTGCACCAGTCAAGCGTTGGTTGCTGTGACGCGGCTGGTAATGTAAGCTCTCGGGGAAGAACCAGCATAGGTCGCTAGCCTGTCAGCCCGCCACCACGCCACGCCACGCCACGCCGCGACATGCCGCGACACCTGTCCTGTGGTCTGATGCTGATGCTCCGGAGGATAGGAGACCATTGCTCATGGCGGGCGCGCGCGCGGTCACGGTCACCTCTTCATTTTGGACCGCCGAACCTTTCGGCTGGGCTGGGGCCGAGGCCGAGGGGTGAAGGGATCACCTCGAAAAAATCATTGTTTGCGGGGCCCTCCCAAAAAATCGTATATTTTTTAAAAAAATCAAAGAAATCAAAATAAAATCAAGAATGATACAGAAAATTCGGAAAAATCGATGACAAATGAACAAAAAAGCTGTGAAAAATTTTAAAAAGTCAGAAATAGGAGGAAAAAGATAAAATCTTTCAAACAGTGATAGAAATTTTCCACCGATTTTCCACTAAGAAAAAAATCAAAACAAACAGTCAAAAAAAATCTAATCAAGGAATATTTAAAAATCAAACAAAATTCAACAGAACCATTGAACACATTTTCTATGAGTGATATCTGCCCCTCGCGCGGGGCGGGGTGGCAAACCGTCGCCTTTGAGTCAGTCGGACCGGGCGCGCGGGGTGGTCCCTCCCTACTGGTCTCTCCTCCGTCCGCCCCGCCCCACTAGCGCCCCTGCTCCTCGCCTCCTCCCCGGACCCCCTCGGCGTCGCTCAGCTCGCATGCTGATGGCAGGTGTAAATTGACGCCCATCAGAGAGGGGACTGTAGCCGCGCGCTGAGAGGGCTGATAGCAGGGGGGGGGAGAGTAAGTGGAGTGAAGTAGGCGAGGGGGGAGGGGGTGCGACCAGACCCAGCTGTCCGCTCTCGTCCAGGAGGGGTGCTGGGGCGCGGGGGCGGGGGACGCTACGCTACTCGAGCCAAGAGCAAGCAATCGAGCTGGGCGCTGCGGGGTGGGGCGGTACGGTATGGTACGGGGCGGCGCGCGCGAGCCTTAGGGCGCGCCTATTTTAGTCGATGGTCGGCGTGGCGCCCGAATTTCGCTGGACGAGTTTCAGTTCCACCGGCTGCTCGCCCTGCTCGCCAGTCCCACGGGCGCGGCGGGGCGCAGTTAGAGGGGGGGGGCAGCTGCCCGTTAGCGGCGTTAAATCAAGCGAGCGCCAAGTTTTCAGAATTGTTATGGAACACTGGAAAGATCCAGTCTCTAAGTGCCCGGAACGTTTTTTTTTGCCGTGCAACCCCCGGTGGCGGCGCTTATTTGGACGTCTGAATTACGGAATATGCCGCACCGCCGCACCGGCTTAATTTAGGATCGCGCTGCTGTAGTGAACCCCTCCCGAGCTCGTTTCTGCCTCACTCTCGCTATCTCGCGCATCTTCTCTTTTTCACCCTCCTGCCTTCTCTCTCTCCTCTGATCTCCCCTCTCTCTCTCTCTCTCTCTCTCTCTCTCTCTCTCTCTCTCTCTCTCTCTCTCTCTCTCTCTCTCTCTCTCTCTCTCTCTCCTCCCTCTCCCTTCTCACAGCGTCATTCCCACCGGGGACGACCTCTCGTTTGGCCTGCGGATCGCGAGAAGGGAGGCACGCGTGGCGAAAAGAGACGTAGACGGAGAACGAAAGAGGCTGGTTGCAGACATTTTCTCGTTTAGGGGTGCCGGACCGGGCCGCGCTGGGCCGCGGGGGAGTCCAGAGGAATGCGAGAGGGAGCGTGAGAGAGGGAATACGGAGCACAATGGGCCGGCGAGGCGGGCCGGGGCGGGGCCGGCAGGGCCCAATCGACAATGGACCTGTATCGGAGTACCCCTCGTCCCTGACAGCCTCACGATCCCTCCCTCCTTCCTCCCCCCAATGCCCTCAACTCGTCGTGTGAGCGTGAGCGTTCGACATGCCAGTCCTGCCAGACTTATCCGACCATGGATCCACTCCCCTGAGGAGTGATTTCGAAGGAATCGCGGAGAGCGCGAGGCGCGCGCTCGGTGGCGTTGCGACGGCAGGAGAGAGAAGAGAGACCGGAGATGCAAATACATCTTAATCTTCTCTTGAGCGACGACGTTCTCTCTCTCTCCTCCCCTCCCCCCCCCCTCTCTCTCTCTCTCTCTCTCTCTCTCTCTCTCTCTCTCTCTCTCTCTCTCTCTCTCTCTCTCTCTCTCTCTCTCTCTCTCTCTCTCTCTCTCTCTCTCTGCCCGCGCGCTCACAGAATCGCACACTCACACGCACGTGCTTTTCATCCTCCACTTTCCTCTGGTATTATTCCGGACCTTTGCGCCGCGAGGCCCGTCTCGCCTCCTTCAGGCCTGATAGGCAAACCTTTTGGCTCTGTATTCTTCTTGGACGAAATGGCCCGGGGCAATATATGTACAAGCCGCCGCAACATTACACAGACGTGAAAGCCGTCTGTTAACGCTACCATTCGTCATTCCTTCCCCGCCGCGCCGCGCGAAACAACGCTGGAGTGCGGCATGTCGTGCGGTGTGCCGCGGGCGGGGACTCGCGAAAATGAATCTGACGTAGCTCCTGTTTCAAGTATTACAAAAAGTATGTCCTTGCAGATGAAAAACATATCCTTTACGAATGGAAACGAATTCGGAGTGTAACGTAGAAAACGTCAGGTTATCATCTGTACCAGGGCAAGGCGCCCCTCCCCCCTCCCCCTCTCTCCCCTCATGTCCAGTTCACGAGCGCCTCTGAGCGGCCCGGGGCCCGGGCGTGTGATTGCCGCCCGCAGCTAGTGGGCAGTACGCAGCCAGCCAGGTGGGCCTTGCCCGGGCCGGGCCGGGGCTTGGCTCGGCCGCTCGGCCTACGGACTTATTTCCCGCGGGATCCATACTCACATGAGGTGACCTTGGGGCAACTCCCTCACTCCGGCGCGCCGCGCGCCGCCTGGAGGGTATCAGGGGCAGGGCAGGGCAGGGCAGCCTCGCGCGGCACTCACAAGAGGAGAGAGAGTGGGAAAAGGAACACTCTCAGCCCACTAGTGACTTTTTCTTTCGAAGACGACTAAAAATTTTAAACTTTGGAAAATATTTAGTAATTTCTAAGTATTCCTTACAAATTCGTAAGTATTTTACGAACTTTTTTTCTAAGTAATTAAATTGTTAATATTATTGGTAATTGCTAAATAAATAACTGAGAAATTGTGCGTATTACCTAGGAATTTCCCAAGTATTACTGATGCACAGAATCTTTTGTGGTTACTTACAAAATGTACGTAAGTGGGCTGAGAGTGAAAGGAGTGGAGGAAGAGATGCCGTTCTCCTGCATTCTGTCAGTCCGAGTGGCACATGAACGCTGCCCTGCCCAGCGCGGCGCGCGGATACCGGAACGGACACGCGGACGGCTCGAGGGAAAAAGGAGCAAGCCAGAGGGGTCCTTCAGAATATAGAAACAAGGCGCACACCGAGTTTTCTGATTTTTCGAGTTTTTCGTGATTTTACTTGATTGTTATTGATTTTTGTTCCTGATTTTTCCCCCCTTACTTTTTCTTGATTTTTCCCCCTGATTTTTTTACTGATTTTTTTAAAAGGGTGTACACTGATTTTATTTTTATTTTTTTTTTTTTGTTTTTGTGAAGGACTCCTCGGGACAGGCCGCTTGCACGGGTGGGGTGGACGTGGACCGGTTTTGTATGTTCTTACTTTCGTGCACCGGGTGTTTCTTCGAATGCGTAACAGAGTTGCGGGGTTGCCTACCCTATTCGCCCGTAAGGCGCAATGGCCCCTGCAGCGCTGGGGAGTATGCAATCCCGCAAAACTGTTACGCATTCAAAGAAACGCCTGGTACTCGAGCCTTAGTACACTACTAGGCATTGTTATAGACAAAGAGGCTGATCCTGGGTCCCAAAAGCGATAGGCGTTGCAGATCTTTATTGGATCTTGTTTATGTTAATAATTTATTACTTCCTTGGTGCCATTTTTGTAGTCTAAAACTTGTCGCGTTTGATAATTCCCACACTCTTTCTCCATTACAAGTTCTCTTCCCGCATCCCTTGTGTTTCTTTTGTTTTACTCATTTGGCCCGTTTACTCTATGTCCCCTGGTTTACTCAACATCGCTCACGCGCATCCGATCTGTGCCTCACTTTTACCATGCCGTTTCTATACGCAGGCTTGCCAACGCACAGACGTAAACATAACACGTCTTAGAGGCACTCACCCATTTTAACCTAGACCTCAGCTATATTTGTGAAGAAATTCTAATCAGCAATTATTTTTGCAGCAGTTCTGGCTGTACTCTAGTTGGAACATTATATCTCTGAATTTGTACGTCTAACTTAAAACTGTCTCATTGGGAAGGTTGGATTCCCATAAGTTGGGTCGTGATCTCCTTCGCTGGGTGTGCTCGACTCGATTGTTAAGGCTTCGCCTCTTATTTTTATTCAGATTTTTTATTTTTATCTCTTTAAAGGCTCAGCCAATAAATAGGAAAGGAAGGACAATTTCGTCTCCAGAAATGTTGATATTTTGTGCACTTCACCAGCGTAGGACAAATTTGTCAAATTCTCTGAGACAAATTGTCCAAGTTTAGATGCGTATTGAACCCTTAAATGTGTATAACTTGTCCCAAACACTTGATGTGCACAAAATCTCAACATTTTTTGGCACAAAATTGTCCTTTTCCATGGCTCACGTTACCGATCGGACGGGTAATTGCCGAAAGTGATTCTCCCGTCGGTGAACTGGGGGCTCCATAGTTTATTTGGCCGAATACTTCTCCCCTATGGGCATTTGCCTGGGGTTTTGTATTTTTGAGTGAAAATGTATGCTTTGGACAGCAATTTAGAGATATTTTTTTTGGGTGGTGTGTGGGGTGGGGGGGGGATAGAGTTCAAGTCTGAATTTTCTCAGCGACGAGGCCGACCCAGGGGATTGATATTTTATGGTTTTCTTTACATAAGTGCTCACAACACAGTCCGCCGATACGTGCACGCCACGCCCATCTTAAGACCACGAGGGACCCCTCGCGAATTCTCGTTCCCATACGCTAGCGGCTGAATGGGCTCTTGTGCGTGTCTTCATCGGGCGCGCAATGAGGCTTCAGGGGTCGTGGCCGGCCGGTGCATAGCACGGCGCTTCGCGGCCCGGCCCGACCGCGTGCCATTGGAAAGGATTAAACTACCCCCTCCCCCCCTCCAACCTCTAACTTCGTTACCGCCCCTCCGCCGCTCCCTTTGCAGAAACTTACCCTCGCCTCATCGGCTAGGAATGATCCAATATACGTTACAGACTCGGCTCGCGTCGGGGCGCGCGGTGTTAGTCCACACCACCTGGCAGGAAACCCATCACAGTGGGCCGTCTCTCTGGCACGCATGGAACGGCTGGCCCGCCCCAACACACTCACGCTTGGCGACACAGGCATTACCCCCCCCCAACCCCTCTCGCAGTCGCCCCCATGCCTCCCCTCCCCCCTCTCTCTCTGTCTCCCCCTCGCACGCACTAAACACATCCTTCGGCCCCGCGGCGCGGTGCGTCAGCGTGACGGAGGAGATGTTTCCCCGCAGGGGGAAGGATGCGACGGAGTGGGGCTAAGGGAAAACTCTTACGACAAACTTGTGACGTAAATTTCCAGTCATCCGACCCCTTTCTTCTTGCCCTCGCGCGGCGTTCTCTGGGCTCGGGGCACGGCCCGGCCCAACTCCCTTTCAGGCCCCCTCCCCTTTTCTCGGGGTCTTCAGTAACGACCTGCGGCAGCACCACCTAAGTTGTGCAAGCAGCAGACTGCTACGGTACCGTGCCGCCCCGCCCCACCCCATCCCACCCCACGCCACCTTACATATAGTTCGGCGCTCGCTACAGCGCAGCAAGTCAGGGGCGCTAATAATGATATTCGACAGCGCCGCGAATTGAGAGCGAATCGTCCCTCTGGACGGTAATGACCACAAGCGCTGTCCGTCGCGTGTCGCGAGGAGGCGGGGCCGGGCGAGTGTTGAGTGCAGAAGGGGGAGAGGGAGAGGGAGGAGGAGACTGAAATGAATATGCATCGCTCGTCGGGGATGTACGTAACAGCAGGCTGCTTTAGTTTGTCGGACTGCGTCCGCGCGCGCCTCTCTGCGCCCTTTACGCGATTCTCCCTCCCTGCGTAACAGGTTTCCAGGGCAGGCCTGCGCGGGCCTGGCTGAGCGCTGAAGCGGAGAGCGCGCGAGGGGCAGACGCGATGACACGGCCGACTTTCGCTGAGGCATCAATAAATAGTAAAAAAAAAGAAAGAAATGAGAGTAAAATCTCCATCAGCGTCAGAGCCTTTTTTGGCGTCTAATTTTTCATTTTTGCTGGTAGAGCGTCGCCCCTCCCCACCCCCTGCGGTGCGCGGTGGCGGGGCAGAATCATGCTATCCCGTAATTGGGATTAATGGCCGGCAAGCCGAGGTGTGGCGTTCTTTTTTCCTTTGTCTCGCTGCGGCGCAGAATGGTGGTGGGCGGAAGGTATTGGGAGGCCTGACGGGTACGGTACGGGCGACATGGTGAGAAACTCATAAAATTTATCTACATGGGTATCGTGCTGAAAAGTAAAAATGGCACAGAACCTAGCGAATGTTGTAAATTTCTCCAGCAAATACTCTCTCGACCCCGCGAGAACGGTGATATGCCGTCCCTCAATACTCTATTAGCTAGAGCTGGAATGTCCTCGGTAATATTCCAGAAATTTTTCCCGGTCGAAAATTCTAATCTAATCGGGTACGATCCTGGATACGGAGCAATGAGGAACCATATACTCACTGTATTGTAGCTTCGTCGTGCTAAGGACGTCACCGCACGTGTATCCTTCCCAGTAAACCTACACAGGCCTGTGTGCGCGTCCCACGGTAAACGAAAACCTCGGAATGCGAGATAGCGCACCTCTGTTTTGGATGCGTTGTCCTTTTCTCTCGAGTAGGGATAGAAAAGAGGAAAGCGCACTCAAAACCGAGGCGCGCGTTCTCGGATTACGAGGTTTTCGTTTACCGTCCATACGGTCCTCGGGTATCTCCGGTCGCGTTCTGCTCGGCGCATTAGCCTCGGCGCGTCAGGAGGGAACCGTTTTGAAGATTACTACTTAGCCGGTCGGCGCATAGCCGCCCCGGGAAATGAGTTTTTGCCTTTGGCATCTCACGGCGTGACGCCGCTACGCCGCTCGGATCGGGGCGGAGCGCGTCTCTTTGTCCCAGCGCCACCGCGCCCCGCGCCGCTGCACCCCACCGCCCCCTTGTTCACCCTGCTGCTGGTGCGCGGTCCAACTCGGCCTCGCTGTTATTCGCTTTTCTCCAGTAGTAGTGGTGTTTATCGTTCTGCTTGAGTAAGCAGAAAGCGAGCGGCGCGACGCAAAAATAAACAGTCAGTAGTCTTTTCTGTGAGGGGAAAAATAAGACGCGCGGGTCCCGCTTTGAACAATAACTGTCTTTGAACAGAAAGCAAATTCCGTGACGACGCGACGATAATCAGCTGCGCCGCGTCGCTTGTGTTCTCTCTTTCTTTATTTCTTACTGTCTCTCTCTCTCTCGCCCCCATTTAGCGTGCCCCACAACTTTCGTTAATTACTCTTAGCCTCGTGCAGCCTTCCTTCCCCCTTCTCTTGCCCCTATATTCTTATAGGTCTTCCTTTTCTTTCCTTCCGTTTCCGGTCGCACGGTTCATAAACCGTGGTGCGCGGGGGAGTCTCCCGGCAGTCAGTGGAGAATAAGGGAACGGGGTGAGGGGCGGGGGAGCGAGGGGGGGGGGGGATCTGAATACAGGTGCCCAGCCCAGCGTGTGCGGACGGAGGGAGGCAGCAGGGCAGGGAGGGGTGGATCAATACGGGAGGAGGGGAGGGTGAGGGGACCGTCGCCTACTCCACTACTACGTGCGCCACTCGGGGCCGGGCCGGGCAGGACCGCAGAGCCCCCCCCGGCTGCTGTGGCCCCCCCAGCGGCCCCACCAGGCCCCAGGTCGGCGCAAAGGGCTAGTGCTTTTTTTTTAAATCTTTTAAAAACGTCTCTTTATTATTTTTAATGATAAAGGGTTGCTTAGAACTAATGCTAAAATTTTCTCAGGGCACACGCTCGAGCTAAGTGCGCAAACTCTGCCTCCGCAGGTGCGCCTGGCCCTGCCTGCAGCACACACATTCTGTAATCAAGTCCGCTCGCTGCTTTTAAGGGCGGTCGTGTCGCTTATTGGGACATAAACTTCTCTGTACACATCCATCAAACGACAAAAGTGTTCGCTGTCTTTTTAATCTGCGTTTGCCAGAGTAATTTAAGGCCCCCTTTCAGACGGGGAAACAGGGTTGCCAGTGTTTGTTTTAAAAGTCACCTTATTTGTTTTTTTAATGAGAAGGATACTTCCGCTCCTATTTGGTGAGGGAGATCGAATTTTGCGGCTCATGTTGAGGTGGAAACACCGCGCAGCAGAGCCGCGCACAGGGGCTTACAGTGTCGTGCTGACGGCCGGTGGATTGCGCCCTGGGGATGTGCGGCTACCGTATATGAATGTGAATGAGGTGGGGCGGGGCATGGCGTGGCGGGGTGGGGTGGGGTGGGGTGGGGCTGGAAGGGGCGGCGGTGGCGTTCCCCTCACCGCCCGCGGCGGGGCGGCGGCGGGGCGGCGGCGGACAGGTCGAGTGCGCAGCGCACAGTGCGGCTCACAAACGCGTCCGGTGGGCGCGGTGCGTTGTCACGCCGCAGGGGGCCGAGGCCGGGATGGGATGGGATGCCCTCCCCACCCCAAAGTCAATCTTTGAAATAGAACAAATTGACAAAGGCGGGCGCTCCGGGGACGCGGGGCGCGGGGCAGGGCGAGCGCGCCCCACCTGCCCTTCCCCTTCATCCCGACCCTTTCTTCTCCATTGATAAGATTCCTGCCTTTGTGCGGTGCAAAGTGACCGCACTACGAGAAATAAATGTTGTGAGTTGACAAGAAAAACATGAATTTTTTCAGCAAAATCTATCGTTTTGAAACAAGATTTATGTAGTTTTGAAACTTTTTTTTTGTCACGAACCAGGAAGAAATGATCAAGTTTTAAAAACTCCTGCACATATGATTATTTTTTTTAATGCTTTGTTTTTATTCCGGAAAACAAGACTTTCCTTGTTGAGTTGGAACACAGGGCTGCTTAGTCACTTCTGTTGGGCACCAATCCAGGCAATACAAGATAAAGTTTTGATAGGATTTTCATGAAGACAATTGTATAGTTTCAAAAACAGAGACTCACGTCACACACAAAATGTCAGCAAGTTATATAACTTTTCCTCACTGTGCGCTGCGCGTTTCGGTCGCGCCCGGCCGTCCGCGCCTGGCTGGCCTGGTGTGGGCGATATCGCGCCCTTGTCGCGAGGCTGTCCGCACCTTGGAGGGGATAGAGCTCCCCACACCCCACTGGACTCGCCCTGAAGGGCCCTCAAGTCACTTTGAAACGCTATTGTTTGAGTTGAAGCGGCAGGCCGAGCCGGCCCGGCACTGCCGGGCACAAGTTTGCCGCTAGCCGAGTCCTAATTGACGGATGGGGCGGGGCGGGCCGCATTGGGCACTGCGATCTGCGAGGCCTCAGGCTGGCCGGGGAAGAAAAGAGAACTATAATATAAGATCTGGCAATCCTTATTTTAAGACATTTGACGCTATGGAGATGTGACCCGCACCCGTGCTTTTCACCAGCTGGCTGGAGCCCATATATCGTGTCGGTTATTGTTATTGTCTTTTATAATCGCGTAAAACTCGGCGCAGCGCCAAACTTGTCCGGTAGCAGCTTCCAAACCGGCCCGACCCAACCCTGCCCGCGCTGCGCCGCCGCCCCACTGGGGAGACGTCGCGCTACTTCATGGCGGTGGAGTATAAGTTAATATGTTGGCAAGTTCCCCCTGCTTCCCCGCCCCTCTCCACCAGCACGCACGCTCTTGTGTTTCTTCGAGGAACAGCGTCTGCGAACTTCTATAATGAGACTGCGCACATACAGTTCAGACTGTTGCGCCCGGCGCGGGCCTCCCCACTTGACTCTCTGACTGACGCTTTTATCGTTACGAGTTTCGAGGGATGCGCACGCCGGTTGTTTTTGACAGCCCGGCAGCGTTCAGATTAATGGCCTGGCTAAGGGCGCGACATCGCGGCGTTAATAAGTTCTTTTCATCTGCAGTCTCCTTCTGTGCCAGCGACTTCAAAGCTCCATGGTCCAGCCCAGACTGTGGTAGCAGAATGGCAGCAGCATGAATATCGCCAGGGGCAAAGAGCAGCAAAGCCTCACGGGTACAGCGCTCCCGGCGCCGCCTCTCTCAGGGGTACCACACCGGCTGTATACTCCTGGCCCCAGCCCGCCTCTCGCCTCGGCCGCTCACATAAATTAGATAAAATAGATTGAGGCTCGGACCGAAACAGCCGGGCTGGGCCGGCCCGGGGCCCGGACCGGGGGCTGGGACGTCATTATGAGCGTCATTAGCCGTAACGCCGGCCTGAGCCGCGGAAGGAAGTGGGGAAAAAAAGAGGGAAGACGAGATATACGGCGGGGAGGGAAGGAATTAGTTCTGTCTGTGAAAAATCAGAGACGCGGTGTGAAAGACATAAATTATGGTCGAATCCAAGGCTTTCGCAGATCGCGGCAATTTCTTTAATGTTTTAATTCTTTTTAAAATTTAGAACGCCATTTCCCACTCTGAACGTGTCAATGTCAAAGTCGTTTTCGAAGGCGAAATACATATACTGTGAGAAATTCTTATACCGGGTACGGGAAAATTTTCCATGAGAGGTCTTGTACAATTACGATTCATATTGTAATTTTTTTTATAACTATACGTATCAACTCAGAATCGATTGGTATGCAACAAAGTCGAAAAGCGTATAGTCGTACATTTACTAGGTATGTTGTACGTACATAGTGAATTACAAAATATATTTGTACATCTACGGAAATATTTTCCACCGTGTATATAAATAATGTTGAGGCTCGGTGGTCCTCGCCTTGCAGCAGGCAAATAACCGCCGGCGAGCGTTCGACGCCCTGCTGCTGCTGTGCCCCCGGGGGCAACCGCACACAGTGGTAGTGGTGATACGCCGCTGCGTCACACCCCGCCACGCCCCGCCACGCCCCAGCCGCCGCGCACGTGGATCGTATTTGCTCATTGGCCTTTTACCTCTTTGTTCCCACCTAACTTATTGGCCGGTAGGCCCCACTCGCTGCCCTCCCTCCTCCCTGGCCTTTCCCTCCCCTCCGCTCCCCCATGGCTGCTTAGAGTTGCGCAGTTTATCCGCGACCTGTTGCCTCCCCGGCGGCGCGGCGCGGTGCCTGGCGCGGCGCGACCCCCCGTACTACGCCTACACCCCGGACCGGGCCCCCCGCCCCGCCCTGTGAACCTTTAGCTCTGCCCTGTCGACCGCCCCCTTCCCTGGCACAGGACTGACCGCCCCGCCCGCCCTGCCCCGCAAGGGAACGGCTCACTCGGAGTCGGGCTACACACGTATCAAATCCGCTTGACTTCACTGTGAGGAAAAAACTACAATTACAAAACAGTTTTAAACCGCTTTTTCGAAGTACAATAAAATTAAACTGTTCAAAAAATTGTACTCAGTATAGGGTAAATTAGTGAGGTACGGTACCGAAAACCGTAAACCGCGTCCGACAACAGCTTGTTTCCCTGCTTACTCGTACGAGTAAATCCGCGCCTGACACTGTTACTAAAATTTTAAGGTAAACATGTACAACCCGGTGAGAACGGCTGTAAATCAATATTGGTAATTATTTATTTTAAATGCTATTGCAGTCTTATCAAAGATATATATTTTCCGGGTGGTAATATCGGATATTGATTCCAATGAACCTTGTACGGCTTTCCTCATCCATCCCTCCTCGTCATCATGGTGGAACGGGCCCGCCGGGATGCTTTGCGGAAGAGAAAGTCTTATTGCGTCTCTTCGCCTCGTTCCGTTCTGAGGATGGGGATAAAAAACGAAATAATAATTGTCGTTGGCGTCTTCTCTTTCGTTCCTCGTTTGCGCCCCTGCCTGCAGTCCCGACAGGACACGGGACGGGGCAGGGCCCGCGGGCTAAGGGCAGGGTGCGCGGGGGGGTGTGGGGGTTGGTGGCGGAGGCCACACGTGGTCCCCTATGGCGTCGCAGTCCACTTACCGCTCATGAATATTTAATTCGCTGTTGGGCTAAATGTGGGACGCGCACCCCGTGCGGCGCGGCGCCACCCCGGCCCGCCGAGCCGCGGGGCTCCCCCGCCCTGGCCTGGCCGTGGCATGGTGGCTCAGGAGGGCCAGGGGGTGGAGAGGGGCTGCGCGGTGCGGTGCGGGGTCTACAAGGCGGGGCCGGGTGGGGCCAGGCCGGCCCGAGCCACGTCGCTCTGCAGTAATTACGGCTCGTCTGACGGACATTCAGGGAACGCCAAGTCTGACTTGCCCTTCACCGTCGTACTCGCCCCCTCCCCGGGCCGTACCGTCCCCATCTCTCACACTCTCTCTCCCCCAGCCCCCTGACTCCGTTCCATTCGCCTTTACCTTTCTCTCTGCCCTGATCCTCCTTACAGGACGGTCGTAATAACGCCTAAGGTCCTCCTGCCTGCTCCGTGAGCCGATTCCTCGGAGATCACAATTTCCGACGATCGTTTTGCGCCGCTGTTGCGCCCAACGCGCGAGCCGACCGTCTCATCCTCTCCTCCTCCTACACTTTCTCTCGTCCTTCTCCTCGTTCTTCTTGTCCTCCTCTTCTCTCTCCTTTCTCATGACCAGAGGTTTCCCTACCCCCACCCCCACCCCCACTGTTAACAAAAATGTTGTAAATTAAGTAGAAAATATCTTGTTAAGTATCATAGTAAAAAACTTCATAACGAAAAATCAACATTACATTTGTTTTATGTTTTGACAAACTAGAAAAAAACTATTAAGTTTTCAAAAAAATTCTATCCTTTTGCTTTGTCACTTTTTTGAAAAAGAGTTGTAGTGTTACATAAGAGCTTGTTACAAAACGAAATGTTTTGCCATAAATCTTTACAAGATTTTCCTTGATCAGTTACAACACGCAGAGTTAAGGGAGAGTGGGGCAGTGTGTAACAGGGGCAGTGTGTAACAGAGGTCCGTAATTCAAATATGGCGCGTCCGAAACCGAATCTAAATGTGTATATTATATCTTCTGGTTGACTTAGTTCATTTGCAATCGAGATAGCCATGGTCGAGAAGGTGTCATGGTGGTAAACGGGCGGCAAAGTTAGAATCACCCGGTTTTCAGGTAATTTTCGTACTTTCACGACATAATCTTTTTGGGTTGAGGTCTATTGGTTACAAACTACACCCAAAATATTTTTTTTTCGAAGCATGTAGCTTTACACTTGCAAAATGGTTGTTGCCGCTAACAGAACCTCGAAGTTTCTCGCCCTACGAGGCCACTTACAAGGCAGTGTACCTTGGGGCACTGTGTAACAGATGGTAACAGAAAACTCTGGGGCAGTTTGTAACAATACGAATGATCTTAGTTGGTTATGTCAGTGACATGCATATGCTCCAACAGTCTCATTAAAGCAGTTTTGTCCGTTTTTAGTTAATATTCACAAAATATACAAAATAATTGTTATGCTTTTCCATTTTTGATTAAAAGCTTACTATTTGCAGGAAAATTCCATTAACACAAAATTAATTTTGTTGAAAAATACTACTAACAAATCAGCAGCTACCAAAGGAAGCAAGCAGAAGCTGTTTCCTCCCTTTCTAGCTGTCTTCTGATCTCAATCATCCCCTTTGTTACACACTGCCCCACTGTCGTTACACACTGCCCCGGGGCGGGGCAGTGTGTAACAAATGCAGACCTTCATTCAACAAGCTCTAGGTCATACACAATGCGCTCAGTAATCCATTCGAGCAACTTCCAGCCTCGGTAAAGGTCCAATCTAACATTTTATCTTTATTTTTCCCAAAATGTCTGCATAGTTTGACTGAAATAACCAAATTCCAAAATCCGTTACACACTGCCCCACTCTCCCTTACTTAGTTATTGTTGCTAGTGTGGACCAAACTAGGCAATCCAAAAACAGGTTTTGTGAGGATTCTCGCGAAAACAATGCTTTTGTTTTCAAACAAGAGTCTCATCACACAGAATGTCATCAATTTTTTTTTAACAGTGTGCACCTCCGGTGCGTCCCGGACCCGCGTCAGGCCGCACGTCAGGCCGGGTCATGGTGGATGTTGGCCTTGGTGCGGAGGAGTAGGACGGGAGACGTGTGCTGTCGCTCACGTTGAATGCAGTGGAGGTGGTGCTCCTGTCCGGGCCGGGCGACCCTATGTACCCACTCACCCCACCCACACCGTGTATCCCGTCGTCCCGGCCCGGCCGCACGCTAGGGTGGGCCAAAAAAAAATCGAAACTCTCAACGGTGGTTTTTCTAGAAGTATTTTTGATGCTGAGCATGCTGGTCTTTGAGCGGCCGCTCTACGACAACGGGAACCCACCGCGACAACGCGCTAAAGATTTTAGCTCGCGCGGGCGCCAAGTCAGGTGGCGACGCGCGGAGGGCTGCCACAGCGGCGGCGCGCAGCGCAGGTAAGACATACTCATATCACATGCACCCTAGGGGCACCTCTCTCGAACGCGACGTGTCCGACCGCCGTGCGACAAGTCGTTCGGGCTATCGAGCCAGTTAAAGCCGCCGTGAGCACTTAGGCCCTTGGGAAAACCTCAGGTGTATTTTCGACATTTCCTCAACGCGGTACCCTCGCCGAGGGTCCCACATATCGGCTTCAATCGCCGGAGTCACTATTATCTCCCGACAACCCACTGAAAAACGCGATAGTTTGGCTGCGCGGCAGCGAGCGCCGCCCGGCCGCTGTTTGAATCGCGCGCGCCGCCCGGCCAGGGAGCCGGGTGGGGGGACCTTTCCCAGAATTTCGGGCGTGAGGATACGCCGCGAGGCAAAATAAATGTAAATTGGCATGTATGACGTACGTCTGCAGGGGAGTGAAGTCGGACCGAAGCCAGAAAACTTGCTTGCGGCCTTCCGTGCAAGGGCAGGGTCCCCCCACCCGGCTCCCTGGCCGGGCGGCGCGCGCGATTCAAACAGCGGCCGGGCGGCGCTCGCTGCCGCGCAGCCAAACTTTCGCGTTTTTCTGTGGGTTGTCGAGAGATAATAGTGGCTCCGGCGATTGAAGCCGATATGTGGGACCCTCGGCGAGGGTACCGCGTTGAGGAAATGTCGAAAATACACCTGAGGTTTTCCCAAGGGCCTAAGTGCTCACGGCGGCTTTAACTGGCTCGATAGCCCGAACGACTTGTCGCACGGCGGTCGGACACGTCGCGTTCGAGAGAGGTGCCCCTAGGGTGCATGTGATATGAGTATGGCTTACCTGCGCTGCGCGCCGCCGCTGTGGCAGCCCTCCGCGCGTCGCCACTTGACTTGGCGCCCGCGCGAGCTAAAATCTTTAGCGCGTTGTCGCGGTGGGTTCCCGTTGTCGTAGAGCGGCCGCTCCAAGACCAGCGTGCTCAGCATCAAAAATACTTCTAGAAAAATCACCGTTTACATAAATCCGGGGTATGACCCTGAATTTTGGCCCACCCTACCGCACGCCCCGGGACCGTCACGACCCCCTTCGACCCCGGAGCCGGGCCGGGCCGGGCCGGGCCGGGCCGGGTCGAGAAGGCCGTGTCGCCGCCAGCAGAGATGATGTGACGCTGGCACGCGCGCATCGCGCTCGAGTGATTGATTTTCCATCAGCCGAATATATATTGCGACTTGCGCGGCCGGGTGCGGCGGCGCGGCCGTAGACCTCTTTTCCTCTTCGCGGAATCAATGCGATTTGCGGCAGTATAGACTCACAAAATCGCGACGGTTCGCGTCCGCTTTTCTCGAGGGGATGCAACAGCAACGAAGGGAATCAGGAGTGCGCTGCCCTGGGAGTCTTCGGTATAATAAATCAACTAAATTCGATAGAAATACTGTTCGCAAGATACAAACAGTGAAGGGGGGAAACACCTGAATCAGTACTGTATCATTTAGTCGTAAAAATAGCGTTTTCTTTAGAAACCGTATGGAATCAGTAGAAGTGGACGGGAGTCATTGCGAAGCGAATCAAGGATTCTCGGAATCGTCAATCGAAAGTGGTCGCGCCCCGCGCTGCGAATTAGCGATCGGGCGCGGTCGAGGGGTCACTCGGCCGGCAGTGCCCGCCTCGCCCCGCCCCAGCCCCCCCGCCGTCTCGGTCACCTCCAAATACCCTCTCAACTCTGGCGCGCTCAGGCGCTCGGCTCCGTCTCTCCCCAATCTCCCCTCCTGTAGTATTCGTCCTATCTGCGCTCCTCGGGCGAGAGAGCTCTTCTCAACTGCGCCGCATTCTCTCTCGAGTATTATCAATGTTCATTAGTATAACCCTTCACTCTGCCTCTTTAACTCTGTCGACCAGTGAGAGGCGCGGGGCTGCGCTGCGGCGCGCTCCCCGCTGCTCGACATGGCTCGCGCTGTGTGACGCCACAGTTACAAGTGCGTGCGCGACAACTTTTCCATGGCTCTTTCCCTTTAGGCCAGGCCGGGACGGAGAGGAGAGCGATCGGCGCGGGGTTCAGGGTAACTTCTCTCCTGTTCGCTATCTCTCTCGTCGCCCCCCAGACACGGCAGGGCGCAGGGTTCTCCTCATTCCCCCGCCCCGCCTCGCCCCGCGCCCCCCAAAGCCCTTTCGTTCTCTTCTCAACTTTTCTACGCCGCCCTCCCCCCCTCCCTCCTCATTTCCACCCTGTCGTCGAAGTCGTGCGCGGCGCGGCTCGCCGAAGGTCTTTCAATTCACCCACTGCGACACTCCCTTCCCCCCGCTCCGCCTCCACCCGCTGCTCGAGCTCCAATACTCCAACTTGTTGGTCTCCATGGCCGCCCGCGGACCCTCCAATAAGAGAAAGTGCGTTAGGCACAGCTGAATGGTGAAGCGGAAGAAGGTGGTAAGTTGACTAACCCCCAAACTGAGATTATTATTATTTTTATTTTTTTCGTGGAAAAATGTTAGTCCACTTCAGCCTATACGCTCCTGCCCTCCAAAGAGTCTGGGGATGTCCCTCATAGTATGGGAGTTGTTGGGGATGAGTGAAATCTATCAAAATTAAATGGGGTGGACGAAAAGAGATGTTCAAAAGCGTACAGTTTTCAGGAGGTATGTACAAGTTCTTCCCCAGATCTTCGCAGAAATGTTACTGGATTTTTTTTTTTTTTTTAAGAATATAACGAGCCTGTTTGATTTCCTGAAAAGTTCGGCTTTTAGTCTTATCACCTTCTTCCGCTCCCCTGCTGTCATCAAGTTTTCCACGGCGTCTGTGCGGATAAAGACCGACGACGCTGCTGTCGCTTTTGGGTATTAGACTAGTTGTCGCTGCCAGGACCGGGCAGGGCAGGGCAGGGCAGGGCCGCCCCGTCGAGCCACGAGCCACTCACCGCAGCAGTCGATTGCGGCAGCAGGGACTCGCATAGTTCGGCTCAGAGAGCCCCGCAGATCGACCGCGCCCCGCCTCAGACCACGTCGCCCCGCCGCCCTTTCCCGCCCTCCTCGGGACGGGTCCGACAGCTGAATAGCGCTCTCCTCGCTCTGTCTCTCTCGCACCTCCACGGCGAAGCCCAATGGGTGCGAGAGAGACGGGGCGAGGAAAGCGCTCTTCGGAATAAGTCGGCTGTCGGGCCCCTCTGGCCCCTCCTGCCCTCTACCCGTTCTCTTGTTTTGAAGCCGCGTCGTCTGTTGCGCCCTACGAAATGCCCGCGCCCGCCCGCCCGCCCCGACCCGAGCGAAGACAGACGGCTGGTGGCAAACTCAGATACCGCCACCCCGCCCCACGCCGGCCCGTGCCCGTGAGCTGCTGAGCTGACTTTGTTGGGCGACAGATGGCCCGTCAGGAGCCAGAAGGGAAGGAGAGGGAGGGGGCTGAAAGAGAGAGGAGGGGGGAGGGGTGGCAGGCGGACAGAGACAGACCCTCCCCTATCAATCCCGCAGGCCTGACGAGACAAGCGCGTCGTCTTATTTGCTCTTACGGCGCTATGATAGGGCGGCTAGGGGCGCGGGCCAGGCGGGCTGGCTCTGCACTCATGGGGGGAGATTATTTGTTTCCTCAGGGGCTGGCGGGGAAATTGCGGGGAAATCAGAAGAGCCCCGAGCAAAGACGCGCGTGTTAGGCTTACCGTCGTGCCGTGGCGAAATGAGTTGTCGGTCGGTGTCGAAGTGCTGTCACGGAGGTGCTGTTACGAACGTAGTGTGAAAGAAGTTCTTAAGAGTACTTTGCTGCTGGGACTCATCGCAGGGCTCCTCAACTCCGCCTCCTCTGCCTGCCGTCTTAATCCACTCCTCCAGATACAGCGGCCTATAGTGCTATAAGGATGTTCCCTGCTGATTCTCGCCCGCACCCCCACCCCCCACCCCCGTCCATTTCTAGGGGGGAGGGAGGGGCAGTCTGTCTTAGGGGAGGGGAGGGAACGCTCGCTCACAGTTTGGCAGCAGTCGCGATCTCCATTTACAATGGAGATGAGCGCTGTCGCGCGCTGGAGTGGCGAGGCGGGGCGGGGCGGGGCGGGGCGGGGAGATGCCGCTGGGGAGCACCATGGGCACCATGATGGGCCGCCCGTCCCGTCCCCGCCACTCCACGCCCCGCTGGCTGCACTTCACGGCGCCCCGCTGGTCTAAATGTCCAGCGCGTTACGCTGTAAGTCAGCGGTCGGTCAGCGTGTTGCCTGCGGCCCGCTGCTGCAGAGAGGTGGGTCCTGCCCTGCCCCGCCCTGCCCCGCCCTGCCCCGCCCTGCCCCGCCCTGCCCCGCCCTGTCCCGCCCTGCAGCCCGCTCAGCTCTCTGGACTCGGGCCGGGCCGGCTGGGCTGGGCTCCAGAGGCCCTTACAAGCCTTTAATTAGGGGTAGCGCTCGCTTGAGGGCCTCCCCAGCGGGGCCCTCAGCGCGCGCGAGTGCCTATCGGAGAAAGGAGGGTGAGAGAGACTGAGTGAGCGGTGGAGGGGAAGGAGGCTGGAGGCAGGGGGAAATTGAATGACCCTGCTTGGAACTGGGTTTCTTACTCGTGGCGCCGCCTGCTTGTCGTCATTCATAGGCGGCCCCCGTCTCCTCCCGGCCCCGCTCGGCCCGGCAGTCGGGTATTGACGGAACGATTTAGAGCGTTTTGGCAAGCGCTCCTTGGGGTCGTCCCGTCTCAGCTCCGGGAGGAGTTGGAGGAGGCTGTGGGGGCGGGGCGGCGCCGCTCTGCGAAAAACATCATGTCGTCGTAGATTTACAATTCACTTTGTTAATTACTGCTTTCCGCTCCGCGTCTGGTACTATTATCATGTAAAATAAAAAGACCTCGTCGTTTGTGCGTCGGCGTGTTAGACGAGGCCCCGGGGCGTCGTGTGCTGCGAGGGCTGCTGAGGGCCCCGCTGCTGAGGCTGCTGGAGGCCAAGGCTAACCTGGCTCAGGCCCTCGTGTGGAGCGGTGCGGAGTAGGGCCGTGCTGGGCTAAGCTCTTTGCTGTGATGAGGTTTTAATGAGGTCGCTTCGCCTTCCCTTACAGCAGCGGCTGCAGCGGCGGCAGCATGGCGACCGAGGACGTCCTGGAGGTGCTGCGGGGACGGACGCGGACCGGCGACTCTCTGCCCGCGCCCAAGCAGGTCAAGGTCTTCATCTCCTGCGACAGGGCAGGTGAGTATCCACATACGTGTGGACAAGACTGGGCGGACAGTCAACAGCTTTCTGTGCTGCTAAAACTTTCAAGGGATGACTCTGCCCCGCTGGTGAAGCTTTTGCATTTTTTATTCGCAGTGCGGTGCAGAAACCCTTGTTCCCTCCCATTCCCGCACAGGTGGACGTGACTCTGCGCTGCTCCGTTTCTCTTTGCCGTCTCTTCCTGTACTCCTGGCAGCTGCATACAGAACACTCTTGTTACCCTGCAGGGTAGGGGTAGGGAAGGGAAGGGCGGCAGGCTTGAAGGGTCCTTGTCGTTGCGAAAGCTGTTGTTACCCACCCTCTTATCGCGACGCAGATTGAGGGCCGGGCGCCTGTTTGCGACACGTTGAGGTCAGCAGCGTCCCTTTGCGGAGGGTGCGGCCCGGCCGGGCCCGGCCCGGACGCCCCCGCGCTGCAGCAGCTTATGCTAATTACGAGCGACAGCGCGCGGAAAAGAGAGGGTGAGCTGCGGTTCAGCTAAAACAATCGCTACTTTGGTTTGATCGTTTTTGTCACAACAAAAAAACGGAGCTGCCACTGATAGCTTTTGCACCATCCCTGCAAACTTTTTACCGTCTTAGCAAACACATTGGGAGGGGGAAAACATTGTTCTTTCAGAATTTGTTTTTTGCTGGAGTCTCAGAAGAGTCGTTAGTGGCAGAATTTTTTTTTCATTGACCCACTGTGAAAAATTGTCGTATGTTTACGTGAAAATTTTCCACGAAGTGGAGTTGTAAAATTACGACCACTTATCGTAAGGTTACAAGCAGTACCTATCGACTTGAAATTCAATCACAAGCAAGAACAAGAGTAAGAATGGCCTGTCATTAATTTACAACATTTTTCGTAAGGTCGTAATTTACAAAATAAATAGTAAATCTACGAACATACTTTTCACAGTGCCGTAGTAGCAAACGTATTTCCTAAAGCAAGCTTACCTTGCCTTTTATGCGAAACGCTATTATATGCAAGATGCTTAGCAGCCCACCAGTCTAGAAAGCACGTCACAAGGCGTCACGCTCATCGCATGGAAAGGGTTGAAAGACAGGAACAGCGTACATGCGCTTTCTTTTTTTTTCCAACTACGACAGGGACAGGAGAATAGCCGCAGCCGCCCCTCCCCCCCCCAGCCCCCTCCGCTCCGCCGCACCCCGCGTGGAACATGTAGCAATCTCATGCGCAGTTAAATGCGCGAATAGCTGGCGGGATCCGCCGCAGTCCTGTTCCATTTGCGGGTCGCGCGCCTTCGCTGTGCGCCGGGCGGGGCGGGTTGGGGCGTGGGTGGTGGGACGGGCACTACTATTCTACTCTACAGCGGCAACTGGCATGCGAAAGGCAAAAGTTGGCAGTATAATACATTTCAGCGGCACGCTGCGTAAGTTGAGCAGTGGTAGATGGCCAAGGCCATTATCTGCAGCTCTTTCGTCGCGCCCGTTCCCGGGGCGGGGCGGGCAGGGGCAGGGCGCGGCAGGGCAGGGCAGGGCGGGGCAGGGCAGGGCAGGAGGCACCCACAGCTCGGCGCCACACCTCGCAGCACCAGAGACAGCAGCGGGCCAGCAGCAGGCGGGGGCGGCCAGAGATCCGCATCAGTGAGTTAAAGGCAGAGAGTGCGCCCGCCCCGCCTCTACGGGCCCGCGGCCCCGCGGCCCCGCCCGGCCCGCATCTAGGACTGGCACATCGCCAGTAGATATAATCAATGATTGAAGCGCAGCCCCCCTGCCCGTCCCGCTGGGCTCCGCGGGTGCGCATAGGGCCACCCCCTCCCCATTCGCTCAAACTGCCGGTACCTAGCACGGTTTCCGCGTAAATTGTTAAATGTCCTCCCCTGGATGTGTTTGTTGAAACATTTGTCCTCGGACCGTCCCTGACCCGGACCGGCACGGTCCCTGATTGCTCTTCTGTCCCGACAGTCCTTTCTCCCGTCCCCTCACTAGCAATCGCTCACCGGAGAGACTCGGACTGCCGCACAATGCAGGACGCCGGAGCGTTAAAGTTACATGCCCGGCTCTTTGTTTAGGAGCGCTTTGGTTCCGATTCCGAAAATCACACACGCGAGTGCGCAAGTGCACTCCGCCGCGCACGATCCTACCCAATCCTGCGGGCTCCGCTACACCAAGAAAAATAGATATTTGTAACAAGCATGCCAGGGGAAACCATACGAAATACTGGTGAGCTAGCCCTCAGATGAATACATCAACAGTGAAAATGGTTGGGCCAGCTGATTTCAGGAACGTACCCAGAGGGGCGTCAGGCGTCATGGGGGTAATGATGTCATGATTCCCCCCCCCAAAAAAAAAGGGCCCCCACAGATGTATAATTTTTACGCCTGCCGACGAAGAATCGGATGGGAAATAGGCACCGCACCTGGGAGGGTTGATTTTTAAGATATGTTGTATACAGTACCTGGCGTTTCCATAAAGACGAAGGTGCGGGTGGGTGTGCTTAGTGTGCTTACCCGATCTCACCGTAAGGCTCCATAGCCCCTTGGGTCCTATATGAAACGCCCTGTACGCAAAAACTACACTATTTTTGTACGCGCCTGGCTGATTTTGTAGTTGATGCGTACCAGATGCAAGGGGTTGCCACAACCGTGTTTGGAAGGGTTGTCCCTGACCGACAATGAGATGGTTGTTGCACGCATCTATTTTTCTGGGTGCATCACTGCAAATGCAAGAGTGAGATATCTCATCAGAAAGGAGTGAGATTTATTTCTCTTGCCTCATTTAAGTGAGAGTTTAGGAACCTCGCTCTTTTTGAGTAAGAATTTACAACAAACTCAAATTAAGTGAGATAAAGGACAAAAAATCCTCACTCAAAAATGGCGAGGTTTCCCAATCCTCGCTCAAATAGGGCGAGAGTTTTGACACTATTTCTCTAATTGAGCGAGAAAACCAAACCTCGCTCTCAAAGAGTAAGAGAAAATTTCTCGCTCTCCTGAGCGCGAGAATCCTCGCTCTGGCATTTACAGTGATTTCATCGGACACCGTCTCGTCTCCTGTCTGGGAGCGAGAATGGGGTCGACGACAGCCTCTATTGCAGCTGGCAGGGCTTGGATGACGCCTGCAATCGCGCCCCGTCACGCTGAGGCCGACGCGACCGTCACGCCCCGGATAGAGAGGCGGCGCAGAGTGGAGGCGGGGCGGGGCGGGGCGGGGTGGTGTGGAGCTGGGCGGGGTGGGGTGGGGTTGTGCGGGGCGGGGCGGGGCGGGGGCGGAACGAGGAGGGGAGGGACCGACTGGAGACGTGCGGCCGCGCCGTGGTGCCGTCGTCGCGGCCCGCGCCCCTTCCCTCCCTCAACCCCCCGCTCCTCGGGCCTTCTCTTCTCCCCCACCCCAACCCGCTCCCCGCCCCACACCATCCTGCTCCTCGTCTCCGTCCCTCGCGCCCGCCCCGCCCAAACCGCGCCTCGATTAAGTCTGTATCGGCCCGTTTGTTTCTTCTTTTTATTTTTTTCGCGCCCCGCCTCGCCCCGCCGCAGTAACGCCTCTATTGCCCGTGGCGGCGCGTGCCCCACCCTACCCTGCCCCACCCCACCCCACCCCGCCCCGCCTGGCTGATGGATCACGTTGGTCAACTGTCACCGGGTAACAGCGGCGTAATTCCCGGGCCGCTAGTGGTGGCAACACACGCACACACACAGACCCACACTCACACACACTAACACGCGCGCGCGCGGACATGAAGCCCAGCCAGCCGGGGTCCGCGCGCGTGGACCTTCGGTGACAGCTTTGGGGACCAACGCGCATGGAAAGCGACCCAGTTTGTAAATTTAGTCCTTCCCCGCCTTTCCCATTCCGCCATACCGCTCCCGACTCCCCCCCCACACTCCCCTTCCTCACCCCGCTTCCAATCTCCCTCCCTTTCCTTTCTTCCTCCCCACCGCCCCGCCCCGCCCCGGCCGCGGGATGTGGGGGTCCCGGTCCCGGCCCTGGCGCCCGAACCCGAGTACACAACGGGCTAGCCTCAGCCCCAGCCCCAGCCCGTCTCTTGTCTCGTGTGATGCGATTTCACGGCTGGACGTTTATATCACAGGACCGCGCGCTTTCGGCCCGTCTCGCCACACCGCGCCCCGCCACGCCCCGCCACGCCCCGCCACGCCCCACGCTACACGCTCATCGAGCCGTCCACCTTTCACCCCGACCCCGCGGCCCGCCCTGGGGGTGTACTGGCCGCCCCCCCCCCTCTCCCCTTCAGACCCCTTCTCCTCCTGCAGCAAAGCTCCCACTCGAGATACTGAGTGGTCTGCTCAGGACGTTCGGCCCCCGCCCGCCCCCGCGGGACCACCCCGTCAGGCTGACCGGCTGGCGGACCGCAAGCGCAGGCCGGCGCAGGCCCCATGCGTCACGTCAAACAATAAGACCGGTGAATCAGGTCCCCAGTGGCGGAGCAGCAGCAGCAGCAGCTTTCAGAGGGAGGCTGGCGGGGGCGGCGCGCTAGTTGGGGGGGGGGGGTACAGGGATTGGGAAAGCGCTTCTCCGGTGAAGCCGGTTCCCGCCGTGCCCTGCCCTGCCCAACCCTGCCCGGCCCTTCCCGGCCCCGCTTCGTCCTGCGGGGGGATGGATATGGTTTTAATCAACCTGCCGGCCCGGTCCGACCCCGGGGGAAGGTCAATGAGGCCAAGTGAGTGTAGGGGAGGGGATGGGAGGGCCGGGGCCGGGCGGCTCAGGCGGCAGGCTCTCCCTGCGCCCCGCACCGGCGAGGCTCTCTCCCCGACAACGACAGGGGGCCACTTGGCTCTCGCTCTCTCTCTCTCTCTCACCTGCCTTCTCATCGCACCTCCTATCGCCCCCCCCCCCGGTCTCTCTCTCTCTCTCTCTCTCTCTCTCTCTCTCTCTCTCTCTCTCTCTCTCTCTCTCTCTCTCTCTCTCATCTCACGTTTCCTCACAGCCCCGGCCGGCTCCGCACGCCGCACACCTCTTATTCATCTCGCTCTAGCGCGCCTGGTCCTGAGCGTGAGGGGGGACCCTGCCACATGGCTTCTTAAGAAGCGAGTTTGTCTTTATATGTCTTCCTGTCTACCCCTCCTCCCCCGCCCCCTCTCCTGTCACCCTAGAATTTGGGGAAGGCATCGTCGTTGTAGGTTGGTGGGGTACAGCGCGCGTTCGCTCGGCTGTGGCCTTCTGCCAAGGGGGAGACAATTCTGTATTTTGGTGTACATATTTTGTGAATTTTTTTTATGGAATTTTTCTGAACTGTCACTTGAATTTTACAATTTTTTTTTTTGTAAATTTTCCTGCTTTTTACAGATTTTTTTTCTGTACATCGCTGTCTGTTTTTCTTAATTTTTCTAAATATTTCTAAACGTTGCTGTATTTTTCTGAATTTTGCTAAATTACGAAATTTAGAAAAATTTCAGAGTTGTTCCCCCCCTCGCCTTCTGCCCAGCAGTATGGTAAGAAAGGCCTTCTGGTGCGCGCGCGTGCATGTGTGTGTTTGTACGTATACATACAGCGCGGCCCTGCTCGACCCGATCTGGCGGGGGTTGATGGTCCAGGCCGGTCCTATGGAGTTTCTGCTCGATGGTGTAGCCTCGCCATTAGAGGGGTTCAGCCGCAAAGCTCTGAGCGATAAACCAAAGGCTTGTGGGAGTGGAAGAGAAAAGAGGGGGAAGGGGGAGAGCTCCCTGGAGCTGAAATGTACGGCCCAAGGACGTGAGGCGAGGCTAGCCGCCGAGCTGCTCGCCGCCATTCAGTCGGACTTACCAATGTTTTGGCATGTTTGATTGGATTTTATTCCGAACTAATTTAACTTGGAGTGTAGGGGCGCTCCTTTTGTGACACCGAGCCTGTGTTGGGCGACGAAGAGAAAAAGTGAAGCCGGCTCGCGGGCTTTGTCCTATCGACTTGTGGCGGTTAAGTCCTCGTCCGGGCCGGGCTGGGCCGGGCTGGGCCCAACTCCCCTCCGCTCCCTCAAAATTAATCATCTGATAGTAAAACTCTGTCCGGCCCGTGCGCGGCCTTGTCCGATCCCCTTGTCTAGTCCTCGTCCCCACACCTCTCTCACTTTTCATTCATTTTATTTGTTTCAGAGTTTGTGGAAGAGCGACGCATGCTGCTGGAGCAAGTGGGGCCGGACCTCCAGACCCAGTATGATAACTCTGGTTTTGAGGTGAGTCACCGCAACTCAGTTGGCTTTATCCGGCTAGTGTTTTGATTTGTTTACGATGGTAGTCACTCTCGAGGAGGTATCACTCTTACAAAATTGGTGCGGTGATGTATTTAAAATTTATTTTTGAATGTCTTTATTATTTTCTTCTGATTTTTCTCTCGATTTTTAAGAGAAAATTTTTAAAATAATTTTCGGGGGGCCGATCGATGAGTTTTCGAAGTGATTTGTCACTTTGCGCCCTCTCTCACGAGAATCTCTCCCCCCCTGCGCGTGCGGTCCAGATCGAGCTGGTGGACATGCACTATGGCGCGGCCGAGACGTGCGACCCGCTGCTGGACCCACACCTGTTCGACGACCACCTCGAGGACATCCGGGACAGCTTCCGCGTCAACCAGCTGTGCTTCCTGCTGGTGCTGGTGGGCGACGAGGCGCGGCCCGCGCCGCCGCCCCTGGAGCTGGACGCGGGCCTGCACCGCGAGCTGCTGGCCGGCGCGGACCCCGAGGCGCGCGCGCTGCTGCAGCGCTGGCTCGCGCCGGGGAGGGACGGCGGCGCGCGCCTGCGGGAGCCCGGCCAGCAGCGCGACCAGCAGCAGCAGTTCCAGCGCGTGCTGCAGGCGCTGAGGGACGGCGCGCGCCGCCTCGGCCCCGCCAGCCCCGCCGCGCACCAGGCCGCCGCGCTGCTGCAGTCCGGCCTCCATCGGCAGCTCATGTTCGCTCTCAGTGAGTACCCCAGCGCCTAGCAGCCTACCTGTGTTAGACTGGATAGCTCGAGGGGAAAACAAACTCTGAATTTTGGTGTGTAAATTTTGTGAAGTTTTATTAAATGGTTGTGAAGTTTTGCTTAAATATTACCTATTATTTTTGTCAAGTTTTGTGAATTTTCCTGAATTCTTCTGATTTTTCCTGAATTTCTCTGACTTTTCCTAAATATCTCTAAATTTTCCTGATTTTTTTTTTCGCTGAATTTTCCTGAATTTCGAGGTGTACAACAATTTCAGAGTTGTTTCCCCCTCGGGATAGCTCCAAGCCGTCGTTTGCTCGCCTCTCCAGAACGACGACGAAAAGACGTTGAGAAGTCAAGAATGAGACCGTAAAAGTGCTCACAATTCGTCGCCCTCTTGTCGTTCGTCTCGATATCATTGAAAATGTAAACATTTTTCCGACGAGGCCGTGACGATAGCGGCACGACTTCTCACCGTTGATGTGTGCCATGGTGAGGTCGCCGAGGGATCGCTTAGCGGAGGGGTCCGCCACTCTGGTAATCTTGTGTACACTTTGTTCGGATTATTACTGACGATCACATCTCAAAACTTCCTCTTTGTGTTGTTTCAAACGCTGTTTCTGGTTTTCCGTCGTTAAAATGTGCAAGAATGACGTTAATTTTAAGTTTCTTCGAAAATTTTACCCTAAATCAATTGTCATTACTGGTGACCGGTGGGTGTGTACGCTTCAGAACCGAGTGATGGACCGCTCGCCGCCCAGCTAAGGGACTTTAACGCACAAATCAAATAAACGACCGCAACACCACCCACGCCAACAGCACTGCCACTGCCCTGTCGGGCCATGCCTGCCCACAGCACCCTGCAGTGCCACAAACACTGACAAAAGTAACCCCCTTCCCTTCTTCGGGATATAAACTGCTTACGATCACCCCAGTACCTTTTCGTATGTGTTTTCATTAGGTGTGACATAGCTTGCCGCGCTCCCCTACTCTCAAATCCTATATAGGAAAGCGACGCGATTTCTCATAGAGCGGGTCAGCCCACAGTTTCGCCCCCCACCGGGCCCGTCCCCAGCACCCCACGAAGCACCACGCCCCTCGCTTTGCCGGTAAGATAGATGTCCATGCAGACGCCCCCCGCCCGCGCTGCTCACTCCGCCCATGCTCGTCGTTGAGTGTCTCCGGCCCGCCCCCCGTTCTGCTCTGCCCCTGCCCCGCCCACCGCCCCACGTTACACGGCGGGGTACATGGACACGGCCCCCCGCTGTAGAAATGGATGATATCGTCCCGTTCCGACGTGCTGTTTAGCCTTACGACCGTGGCCGGACCGCGAGGCGAGAGGGGAGGGGCACAGAGAAAAAGAATTTGGCATAATTTTGTATTTTGTGTATTGCTTTTGCGAATTCATAAGGAAAATTGCCGTTAATTGTGTAATCTACACATCTACACTGCCTGTTTTAAAACAGGAAAACTAAAGCTGAACTACATTGATAAGGATGTTTAAAAAAAAATAAAAAAAAGTATTTAAAAACAGTGATATTTTTCCACGCTCATCTATGGTCCCGGTGTCTTCTTTTTCTTTTTCTTTTTAGCAGATGATACCTTTACTTTCTTTACTTTCAGAACAGTACAAGACACTAAGGTGTCAGCTAGCTTGTACTCTCGAGTCCAGAAACCAATCGCAAATATACAATAATATAGGGTGGCGCTGGTAGGGGGGGGGGCCATGAACGCCTGACGCGCAGTCTGCGCGGAACAATGGCACCTCCTCCTCGCGCGCAGCGTGTAACACTATAACAGCTCCTCCCTGCCAGCGACCGCTTCGGTCCGCCACGCCGCCGGCGGACCCCTCCCACCCCTTTCCCTCCCAACACCGCAGGCACGCGGCGCGGCGCTGCTGGCGTCGTTCGTCGTTTACATCGTGTGCGTTCAAATTGTCGCACCCCATAGCAATTTCTCTTGCGGTGCGGTATCATCTGCTATCAATACCAATCTTGATTGATATTTTTTACGTAACTCTGCAAGTGGTTTGTTTCTAAACGAAACGTATTGTTATCAAAATTTACAATTTTTTTCTCGTTTAGTGCACACATAGAGGCAGATACAGGTTTAGCGTTCTAAAATCCGTGCTGGAAAAAATACAGATTATGCAAGGTTTGAACTGGAAACATCTCCTCTGTTCGTAAACAGGATGCCCGATGCCCGTAACGGAAAAGGTCGTCAGAGAGCAACTATTTCTAGCATTGTAGCGGGGGAGGGCACTAATGCCATTGTGGTGACTTTGTGTGCGCGCAGGCCTGGACCCCGACGCGAGGAAGGGCATCATGAGCATCACGAGGCAGAGCAAGCCGGGTCCGTCCGTGGAGCCGCTGAGCAGCGCGCTGGCCGAGCACCTGCCGCCCGAGAACAGAGGCAGTGTGAAGTGAGTCCTTCATGGCCCCTTTCCGAGGGGGAAACAACTCGGAATTTTGGTTAACATACTTGCTAATTTTAATGAATTTTGGTGAATTTCCATTAGATTTTTATCTAAGGTTTGTGAATTTTTGTGGATTGGTCCTGAATTTTCCAAATTTTTTGTGAATTTTTGTATTCTTTTTTTTTCTGATTTTTACTGAATTACGAGGTGTACAAAAACTTCTGAGTTGTTTCCCCCTCGCCCCTTACTGCCCTTACGCGCCTTCCGGATAGGCCAGCCCGCCTCGCACGCGTGCGATGCGGTTCGGTCTAGCCGGACTGGACAGGCGTTTGCCGACCGGGCCTGACCGCTGACCGGCCTGACCGGCCCACGACCCACAACCGTGAACCTACCCGCATGGTACAAAATAAAAATTGCATACTGGTTTTGGAAAACCCAAGACGGTTTGCAGTGCATTTTCTCTTTCAGGAATCGCGGGTCTCCCTATAAACCGGAAACGTAGCCTTTTCCGTGTTGCGTAACGAACCGATGATGACACCTATTTTTCTCTCGACAGGCCGCCCGCGTCGGGGAACTATGAAGAGGAGGCGTACTCGGACAGCTTCCAGCTGCAGGCCAGGCTCGTGGTGGGCGGCGGCGTGCGCAGGGCCATCAGCGCACGCGTGGAGCCCAGCGTCAAGAACAAGTCCGTCATGGTGAGCTTAACAGCACAGACTTGTCGGATATAATAAGGCCTTTTCAAAAGGGGAAAAAAACACGTTCAGATTTCGGAAATTTGCTTATGAGCGTCATCGAGAAACAAAAAATTTCGTAGCAGCTTGGTTTCTTAGGTAAGAGTAAGAGCGTGTTGCAGAGGCTTAGGACAACTTCTCCAGGACGTCCCTACTCTCGTAGACGGTTCGGAAACCTTATGAGTTTCGGAGGAATGATCAGCTGAACCCCCTCTAGCCATCAGCCTTTGAAGTCAATCCACTTTCTGGTATTCTTGCACAACGTTTTGGGCCTTTCCATCGGGTCGGTTGGGGTCCTGTGCGAGGGCGGGGGGCAGTCATAAGGAAGCAGGCCGGGATCCCCACCCACACACCGACACACGCCGGATGCGGCCCTCAATATATTCGTCCTGTGTGCTCCGCGGGAGTTTGGGGGGGGGAGGGGGGCAGGGGGCAGTAGAGGCAACGATATGAGTCGCTAGAGGTTATAAAGGTGGGTCGGAGCGGCCGGGGCCAGGCTGGCTCACGGAGGCAGGGCGGGGTGGGGTGGGGCAGGGTAGGGACGCCACCCCGGGGTCGGCTTCAGATGCTGGCAGCCCGGTGCGGCAGAGAGAAGACAGGCTGGGTCTCGCCCGCCAGCTATACGGAGGAATGTGCGTTTGATATTTTGCGCGTGTGTGTATGCGTTCTATGCGTATGGTGTAGGGTAGGGTGTATGAGACATGGCTACCGCCCTTCGCCGTGTGGCCCTCTGAGTTTCGGTGGTGTTGGGGGTGAGGGAGGGAGGAAATGGAAAGCCACTTAAGGGAATCTCCCGGGCCCTGGTCTGAAGGGGAAAGGTGACAACGCAAGTATCCTGCTCAGTTCTGCCTTTGTCAATTGTAACCAAAACGTTAAAAAATAAAAAATGATACGGCGAATTTTATGAGTGGAAAAAAAATTTGCGAATTGGGCCGAATTTCATGAGTGTAAATTATTTGTGTAGACTACTAACCGACTTCCGTACCGTTCCCGGCCGCAGGACATCTACCAGGAGGCGCTGTGCCACCTCGCGCTGTGCCAGCGGCTGGGCTCGGGCCAGGGCCCCTGGCGGCCTGCTGCCCGGGCTGGACGGCGTGCTGGCCGAGGTGCGGGCGCGTCTGCAGGCGCAGCACGCCTCCGCCGACAGGCACCCGCCGCTGCTGCTCGTCGGCCAGCCCGGCGCGGGCAAGAGCGCGCTGCTCAACGCCATCTACCGCGAGGCGGAGGACTGGCTGGGCGGGCCCGTCAACAGGATCGTGCGCGTCTGTGGTGAGTTGTGTTGTGATAGCGAGGGGGAAACAACTCTGTAACTTTTGTATACCTCTTAATTCAGGAAAATTCAGAGAAATAAAAAAAAATCAGGAAAATTCAGGATGTTTCGAAAAAAAACAACAGGAAAATTTAGGAAAATTTGTAAAACTAAAGGAAAAGTTCAAGTGCAAGTGCAAATTTACAAAACTTTACGAAAATTCTCAAAAGTTTACGAAATGTGTACACCGAAATTCAGAGTTGTTTCCCCCCTCGTGTGATAATGGGGGAGCGAGGGGCAGAGCAGGTCGAGGGAGTTCGTGCATTGATAATTTTTGTTTGAAATTGACTGTCCCACCAGGCCAGTGAGCGACGCACGCGGTCGCTTGCAGTGACAGTGCGCGGGAGCCTGGCCGGCGCGCGTAGCCTGCGGTGTACCACACACCGGTGGGACATTTAATTATTCCCTGTGATGAATAAAAGTATAGGGCGCCGCAAGGCGAGCAGTCCACGGCGCGAGGGCGGAGAGGAGAGGGGGGGGGGAGAGAAGAGAGGGTATACGGATAGGGATACCGATCAGGTTACGAGCGCTGTTGCTGAAACCACAAAAGTTAATTAACGAGAAACAATTCGCGGCCTTCTGCCTGATCCAAACAACGCATAATTATCGCTCAGGAAAACCGCGCAGTGGACGGGATGGGCAAAAAGTTTTTTCTGAAACGCTCGTTGTGATAATCGTAATTCTATACGTAGTCCGCGTGTTAAAGTGCGGATTATCTCTGGGCCGGCCAGCCGGCCGGCACGGAGCACCCTCCCCTCCCCCTTCCCCTCTCCTCCCCTCAACCCTCCCGGCTGATCCGCTGTCATACTCTCCTTAACAAAAGGGGTGTACGTTTCCCTGAGCGCCCCGACCCGCCCGCCCATCATCGGCAAATTCTCGAGAATCCCCCTCCCCATCCCCCTCGAGCAGCGGCACGGCCGCGCCGGGTGGCGTAAGCAACACACCAAGCACACTGCGGACCCGAGTGGAATGTTTCATTCCTGCTGGCATGTGGACAGGAGTCATTATTTCGTTTGCGGCTGCTCTGCTGCCTCTCCCGCGGGCTAGACAGGCAGACCTCCCTCCGGGCGGGCCCAGGGGTGAAAGGGGAGCGGGAGCGGGCAAAGGTCTGCTGCGCCCCACAATGCGTACTTTCGCTACAAAATTTCCTCTGGCCGGACAGTGATTGCTGGTCCGACGGACGGACACTTATTACGTCTGGTTTGACCCCCGGCCTGCCCCGGCCCCTTTTTGGACCGCGCGCCCGCGTCCGAAAGCAGCGGCTAGGCAGCAGACCAGTGGCTGGGCCCGGCCCGGCCCGCCGCCCAGGGAAAAGTTTTCAGTTTCAGCAGCGCTTGCGGTGCGGAGAGCAGCTCGGCCTGCCTGCCTGCCTGCCAGCTTGTCCACGAAGCGCTTTACGTTGCTTTGCCGCCCCTACCACATGCACACCGCACTTTGCTTCGGCTTGTGTTGCTTTCCATGGAGGGAAGAGTATCTGTAGAGAGGCTGCCGGCCGACCCTCGCCCGCCTAACTTACCGCAGCTTTAGCCGGACTTCCGGCCGCCCGGGGGAGGGCCCCTGCCGCGGTATTTTTGTGTGTTGGCGTGCATCCTTGATACTCGCCTCACTTCCCACGCTACCCCTATGGCCGCCGTGCCGTGGAGCTACTGAAGTGATGGAATGGCTCGCGCGTCGTCGTCATGTCTGATGCGCATGCCATACGATATCTGTGTGCACCCTGATATCGAAACTTTCAAGGGATGGCGTAGGCTCGCCCGCCAGTCCCGCACATGATGCATAGAGATGAACGACTTTGTGCATGATTTATAAGCCGCAAGATGTGTGATGCGGCGTGGGGTTGTGCTGGGGCTCGGGCTGGAGCTGGAGCTGGGGGGAGCTGGGGCTGGAGCTGGAGCTGGGCTTGGTTGGCCATGGCTCCCTGGCCTCTAACGTGTGGCTTGGCCAGCTCGAGCCCGGCCCGGGGAATAATTGATGAGGGTTGGCCGGCGCTCGCCCCGGCTTTGCCTGGCCGTGGCGCAAGGCCTGTTCCGGTCCTCCCGCTCGCCCTCGCCTCGCTCCGGGCTCCGGGCTCCGGGCAGCGCAACTGGGTTTGAAACTTTCTCCGCTATGGTGCCGGTGCGCAGGTGCGACGCCGCGCGCCTCGTACGCCCTCGAGCTGGTCCGGCTGCTGTGCCAGCACTTCGCCGTGCTCACCAAGCAGTCCATCATCACCAAGGACGCCTCCCTGGAGCAGCCCTACGTGCAGGCCTGGTTCGAGCGGCTCATGAAGCGCGTCGAGGAGAGCGGGGAGACCATGCTCGTGCTGCTCGACGATCTGCCGCGCGTCAACCCGCTGGACCAGGAGCAGGCAAGTTGGGCGTCCGCAGAGGGAGACCCAAATGTGCGAATGTCAAACATTCGGAGAGTTGTGAATTCCCTTGCGTGGCCTTTTTTTCCCGTAAATGTATGGTATGAACAAATTCGCATCCTTATTTACACAAGTTTGCAAATAGGAATTCGCACGGCCTTCAGTATGAAATATTTTATCTTACGCTGTAAATAATGTGATTCAAATTTTATACCGCTATAAATTTTGCGCGCGGGGTTTTCGGGTTCGAGGGGGGAGTATCTTCAAAAAATCATTGTACGGCCGTAAAACTTTAAAAACTAACAAAAATAAAAGAAAAATTTAGAAGAGAGATATAGAAAACATCCGAAAAATCGTTGACAATTGAACACAAATTTAAAAATATGTTTGAAAAAAAAAAGGCAGGAATTGGTGGAAAAGATCAAAATTTATCAAAAAGTGACAGAAATTTTCCGTGAAAAATAAAAAGTAAAATTAAAGAAAACAAATCTAATGTCGTTCCGGTTTAAACCCTGGAGCTCTTCGTGCCTGTTGCCGCGGTGTAGGGCCCGCCCGCGCTGTCGTGGCTGCCGATGCAGCTGCCGCGAAACATACACCTGGTGGCGACGAGCTCGGCGGGGCCGGACGCGCTGCGGCTGACGCCGGCGCAGCGCGAGCGCCTGCGCTCCTCCGAGTGCCTGGTGACGCTGCCGCCGCCCGCCGAGCCGGGCCTGGAGCGGCAGGCGCAGCAGGAGCTGGTGCGCCTCGAGACGCGCTGGGGCCGCGTGGCCGTGGGCAGGCTGGCCGGCTACCTCGCCTGCACCGAGTACGGCCTCAGCGAGACGGAGCTGCTCGAGCTGCTCATGCCCACGGCGCAGAGCTCGCCCGCGCCGCTGCTCCTCGAGCAGGGCCACTTCAACTTCTCCACCTTCTGCCGGGTGCGGCGCAGCATTGGTGAGTGAGTGAGTTGAGTGAGAGAGTGAGTGTGGCGACCATCACACTGGGGACCGAAGTGTGAGAAAAATTATATTCGCCGATAAGTGAGTGATATTCGTTCTCACTTCGATTTCCAGTGCAGTATTGTCATGTAAATTTTGGCTATCACAGAGGCTAAATCAATTTCAGATTTTGCCTCTGTGCCTGTGACGTAGTTTTTGATAAGCTTCTCCTGGCCTTATGCTTCTCAGGTCACTTGCTGCTGTCTAAGGTCATGTCGGGCAAGGTGCTGCTGACATGGCGCCACCAATCGATGCGCCAGTTGTGCAAGCAGCGGTACCTGGGCGACCGCGACTCGCTGCAGGCCGCGCACGCCGCCATCGCCAGCCTCTTCTTCAGCGAGTTCATCGCCGAGGGCGACATCGCGGACCTGGCGGGCGGCGACGGCGACGCGCAGGCCGCCGCGGACCGCCGGCGCACCAGCACGCCGCAGGCCACGCAGGACGACCCGCTGGACCGGGAGATCATCAAGGAGGAAGAGGAGGAGGAGGACGACACGGACCTCATCCGCGAGGAGGAGGAGGACGAGGAGGCGGTGGAGGCCGCGGAGCGGGCGGGCGAGCAGCGCGCCGAGGCGCGGAGACTGCAGCAGCTCCTGCAGCAGCAGCAACAGCAGCACGCCAAGGACGACGACAGCGACAGCGACAAGGATAGCCAAGGTGAGCGGCGCGGCGTACTCTCACTAGTCAGAGTGGTCTCACTGACAGCGCAGCGCTCGTCACGTTCAGTAGCTTCACTCACGGCCGAGAGAGAAACAACTGTGAATTTTGGTGTACGAATTTTGTAAATTTTTCGTAAACTTTCGTGATTTTGATTTTTTTTTCATTTGGATTTTTGAATTTTTCGAAAGTTTTGCTTAGATTCAAACTTACTTTTTGAAAAAACTTTCTCTGAATTTTTATGAATTACGAGGTTTACAAAAATTTAATATTTGTTTTCCCACCACGCTGACAGCACAGTGCAAGCCATGCTCATCAGTATCCGACCGCTCGTCGTGTCCAGTAACTGACCTGAACGCTCGTTGTCCTGCCCGCAGACACCCCCTGCGACGTGTCGTACAGCCTGCGGCACGTCGAGGAGGCGTGGCTGCACCTGCTCGGCGCGGGCGACCACACGCACCTGCTCCGCCACACCGTGTGCAGCTTCGACTTCCTGCTGGCCGCGGTGCAGACCGTGTCCGTCGGCTACCTGCGCTGCGTCCTGGAGCACGCCCGCTGCTACCTGCTGGACCGCGCGCTCGAGCTCGTGTACTACACGCTGCGCAAGGCGGGCGACGTGCTGGTGCGGGACCCGCTGCAGCTGGCCGCGCAGCTCGTGTGCTGGCTGCGGCCCGCCGGGCCATCGCACCAGGAGCACAAGATGGACCGCGACCGCGACATGGACACGTGCGCGCCTCAGCCGCTGCCCGACCTCGTGTCGCGCCTGCTGTCCGCCTCCATGGCGTGGTGCGACGGCTACAACGGGCCGCTGCTCGTGCCGCTCACGGGCTGGCTGCAGGCTCCGCTCCCCCTGCAGATCAGAAGTAAGTGGGCTTTTCGAACTCGGAACTATTCCGGAAAAGTGAATTTTCGGTGGTTATCCGAAACTTTTCCGGTACTTGTTCAAGTTTCAAAACCCAAGAAGAACTGCCTTTTTGTGTAAATAAAAAAAAATCTGACTTTATTGTGCATGAAAAAAATTACGAGTATAGCAAATTTAATGCACTAAGTTGTTGGAAGTTTTCCCCCCATTTTGTTCGACGTTCACCGTGCCTCACTCTCCCGCAGGCATGGTGTGCAGTCACAGTGTGCGCCTCGTGGAGCCCACGCCATGCGGCCAGCACGTGATCGTCGTACCGGCCGGATCGTCCATCGACCCCCAGATGTGGCACATCATGAGCAACGCGCTCGTCACCACCTTCAAGGGCCACGGCGCGCCCGTCACCTGTATGCACACCACGCCCACGCAGCTCATCACCGGCTCTAGCGACCTCCACGTCATCGTCTGGAGCCTCAAAACCTACGAGATCCTCACCAAGATCCAGTGAGTGACGACATTGTAGGAGGGCGCATACCGCTAGAACCGAAAAAAAATTGAGCCCCACTTTGCTTCCTGTTCTGAACGTCGGGGAACTTGTTGCAACAGGAAATTATTTCTTTTTCTCTCGCCAGCGAGCACATCGCGCCCGTCATGTGCATTACGCCCGCCCTAGGAGGTTCGGTCGTGGTGAGCGGCGGCGAGGACTCGAGCATCGTGGTGGCGAACATGCAGACGGGCAGGCGGGTTATGAAGATCGACCACCACCGGGGCCCGGTCACGGCGCTCAAAATCAACTCGTACGGCGACGTGCTGGTGTCGGGTGAGTCCGGTTGCGGCTGCTGGCCGGCAGCCAGCCCCGCCACGCGCCACGCCCCCAGCCCACACGCCATACGCCACCCTCTTTGGCCGCAGGCTCGACGGACCAGACGGTGTGCCTGTGGGCCTTGGACACGTGCCAGATGCTCAACGTGATCCAGGTGGCGACGGGCGTGTCTCTTATCGGGCTGTCGCCCGACTCGGTGTTTCTGCTCGTCGTCCTGGACAACAACGAGCTGGTGCTGCACTCGACGGCCACCGGCACGGAGATCCACGCCCTGCGCGGCCACCGCGCCAAGGTGAGCGCTGCCGGGGATGCCGGCGGGGCGGCGGCCCTGTCGCACTCATCGCTCCGTCTCTCTCGCACCCCACGGTACACTCCCTGAGTATAAGAGATATATAGCGACGAGCGGAATCGGGCGACTGAGGCAAGGGAGAATCAACTCTGAATGTTGGTGTACAAATTCTGTGAATTTTCGTGAATTTTTACTGAATTTTCGCCAGAATTTTCCCTAAATTTTCGTGATTCTTTGAGAATTTTCCTGAAATTTTCTAGTTTTTATAATTTTTTGAGTTTTTTGAATTTTTTTTCTGAATTACGAGGTGTACAAAAATATCAAAGTGTTCCTCCCCTCGGACTAAGGCCATATGTCGGAGACTCCCTAACTCTACTGTCCGCCGCAGGCCCGATCGCTTTGCCTGGCCTCGGACAACCGGCGCGCCGTCCTGGGCGGAGAGGACGGCAAGGTGTACGTGTTCGACCTGCACTCGGGGCGGCTGGAGCGGACGCTGGACACGCACACCTCGGCCGTCACGGGGGTGTGCTGCACGGAGAGGGACGACTTCCTGCTGACGGCCGGTGCGTCCTCGACCCGGCCCATTCTGCAGCGGCTAACCCAAGTGTAAGAATGTCTGTCTCTCTCTCTCTCATACTGCAATCTCCACCGCCAGGCGGCAACGTGGTGACGCTGTGGAGCTTCCGTCGCGACGAGGCGTCGGCCGCGGCGGGCGTGGCCGGCATGCCCGGCGTGGCCGAGGTGGCCGTCTCGCTGGGGCCCCGTGGCGGCGCGCCACGCCAGGAAGATGTCGCGCAACAGCCAGGTCCACACGGCTCCCATCACCTCCCTCGAGATCAGCAGGGACGGCACGACGGCCGTCACCGGCTCCGTGGACAGCCTCGTCAACATCTGGCTGCTCAGCCCGCCCGAGCTGCACGCCACGCTCGAGGGCCACATCGCGTCCGTCACGTCCGTGTCGTTCGCGCCCAACGGGCTGTTCTGCATCTCCGGCTCGGAGGACAAGACGGTCCGCGTCTGGGGCCTGACCCTCGGCCAGTGCGTGGCCACCTTTAAGGTAAGGCCCAGCCGGCCCCCGGCCCGCTGATCGCGCTCATCTCCTGCCCCTTAAAGTAGGTCAGCCTACTAATGCAGAACATCGCTCTCGTATCTTCCTTCCTTGTCGCACCTATGGCGGTGCCCCATGTTGGCGGTGGTAGGGCCCCATGAGTGCGACAAGGACGGAGGAGCGAGAGCGATGTTAAGAATCAGACGGCAGTCGACCTCTCGAGACTTCAGAGGCGGTTGCTACTTTAACGCCTCATGACACTCGCAAGGGGAAGGAGATCAAGTCGGGAAAGCTAACATATCGCCTTGATGCATTCATTCCAATCATGTTTCGAAGCGGTCTCGCGCTCGCGGCCCGGCTTTAGTGAGGAAGGACCTTAACTTGTTCTCCTATCGGCCGCAGGGACACCAGAGCGCGGTGACGTCCGTGTGCGTGCTGGCTGACTCGCGGAGAGTCGTGTCTGGCGACCGGGCGGGCTGCTGGCCGTGTGGGTGGCCGACGACGCGTCCCTGCTGCAGACGTGCTCCGGCCCCGGCTCCAGCATCGCCGTCAGCCACGACATGAAGTTTGCCGTGTCCGGCGTGGATGACACTAGGTAGGTTGGTTGGCATGGCGGTGCGTCGCGCGCGTGTCGTCGAGTGCTCTCGCGCCATTAATTATTCTATTTCCAGAAAGGCGGGGGCATTCGCAAGCCTCCAAGTTTTCTAGTTTACCCTGTAGAAGATCCCTTACCTAAAGCACCCCTTCAAAACGCAATGCCGTCGGGTACATGACGCGCTCTCTTCTCCTTGCCCCCCGCAGCTTGCGCATCTGGTCGCTGACTCGCGAGGACGAGCGCTTCACGGTGAGCCACTCGCAGGAGGTGACGTGCCTGGCGCTGAGCTCCGACTCGCTGCACCTCATCACCGGCTCCAGGGACACCTCACTCAAGGTGTGGCAGCTCGCGGGCGGCAAGCTGGCCCAGGTGCTGGTGGGGCACACGGACGACGTGACGTGCGTCGCCGTGGCCGTCACCAACAAGTCGCTCGTCGTGTCCGGCTCCAAGGACGCGAACCTCATCTGCTGGGACATCAACACGGGCAACGACGTGCACACGCTGAGCGGCCACCTCGGCTGCGTCACCTGCGTGCGCGTGTCAGGGGACGGCACCCTCGCCGTGTCAGGTCCGTCCCGTTTGCGAAGGAGAGGCGACTCCGCCGCCAGCGGCCGCAGTGTGTCTCATCCCCGGACCCTCTTGGTCGAACAGGTTCCGAGGATCGGACCATTATGGTCTGGGACATCGGGAAGGGCACGCCCCTCACGGCCCTGGTGCTGCACCAGCCCATCCTGGGACTGGCCATGGCGTCGGACGCCTCGCGGATCGGGGTGCAGCTGCTGGACTCCCGGTCGCTCCTCATCGTGTTCTTGCACAACACGCCCGCCTCTTACGTCACCCTGCCCGCATACGTCGCGCCCAAGGAGGTGGAAGGTACGGTACGACAGGCAAGCGGAGCGCCTGTGGAGTGGCGGATAGGCAGGCCCGCCGCTCATTGCTGTCCGGCGGGGCTGCCCACCACGCACCTTCCGCCCCGCTAGACTTGCATATCCATGGAATTCTTTTGGACGTTGTGTTGGTCCCAAGGTCGTGTACCTCTCTGCCCACATATTTTGTATAAGTTTGCTGTTGTCATTTCATGATGATGAATGAAATTTTATGGGCAATTTAATCCATAATTATGCACTTTGCATGGTATTATATGTACCGAAAGTGTGTTAAATTTTCTAAGATTGAACGATCTCCTTTCTGCCTTCAGATCTACGACCACCTCCACCAAAGAGAGCTGGTCGGCGTCTGCTGAAAAAAGAGGTCTCCTTGGACACGTACACGTGGCAGAAGAAGTATGGGCAGCTCACGTCTTCTATCATGATGGCTGCAGTCGACGAGAGACTGAAAAGACGCTTCTCGGTCTCTGCCTCTATGGAGGAGATCTCCAAGTGCAAGGCGGCAGCGGTAAGAGATTTTTTTACTCGTTCTTTACCACCACTTCCTCCTACTTGGTGCTTGGTGGTAGAAGAACGAGTATTGATCTCAGTGCGATGTCACGCGTGACGGTAGTCATTCTCGCAATACAGAATACCTACACTCATAAAACTTATACCATTCGAAACAAGGAATGCTGTAGGCGTGACCAATAATGGACCTTTTTTCAAGTTTGACACTACTTTTTTGAGAACTCTTAACAAAATTTGCCTGTTTTCGTTCTAGTCGATAGAGCAGTGCCACACAACGAATCTTCATCTCGTAACACGAAGCACGTACACGCATGACAATACTACCATTCGAAAATTCATCTGCTAGTATTACAGGCTGCAAGGACGATTGTTGAAGTCTAATCGTAATATTTTGAGAACTCTTAACAGATTTCACAAATTTTCTGTCCAAGTCCCGTTTCCCGCAGCCATTGCTGCTGCTATAGTGCTGCCATCTATAAAATAATTGCTGGTTGCTGGCGGCTATAGATCCGTATTCATATTGATTGACGCGGAACGTCCCGAAAACTGAAGCGCGTCTCTTTTGAAAGCGTTGACTTTTGCAACAATGCTCTTGTGCCCTGAAGGGAACCCAGAATAGCGTCATCAGTGACAAAACTATCAGCATTTCCAGTTTCATATGGTTTATGTTTGTAAAGAACGAGTACCAGTATTAGCACAAAATTAATTTTGTGTTTTTCTTTTCTGCTTGTATTTTACTATCTGCATCCTAGAACTTGTCCATTTTGATGATTGACTTGACCTTTTTTTGTGCCAGCCGGCTCCTGGAATGGGAGGCCCAGAGCAGGCTGCACTTGCTCAGTCCCAACACTTCGACCAGCTAGAGGCTCTCTGGAACCAGCGCTCCCCACCACAGCGTCGGAAAAATCAGGTGACTGTTCAGGGATCCTTTGGTATACTTCATAAAGATACACTCTCAAACAACAAATCATTTTCATTTGTTTTTTAGCTCAAAAAACAAACATCTCTTTCAAGTTGTAGAGATATTTTGGATCAGGATACAGACATCACCTATGAAGAAGGTCTGTAAAAACTTCTATTTTATAATCGATCAGCATACAACTGTGGTCCACAACTAATAAGACTTAATGATGATTTCTTACAGGTGACTGAGTCTTATTCAAAACATATTTGCACTCTCTTCAAGGCAAGACTGGTACTAAAGAGCAGTCCTTCAGCATGGACAGGTAGATTTAAGGCTGTTCACTACTGTGTGTCTGATGTTCTTTCATTTTGTTAAAATGGTTGTGATAAGAAAAAAGAAGAAAAATCCACAGTACTGAAGACCTCTATGGTGTATCTTTTGTGTTTTGCAATCATTTTATAAACAGTTTTATACTAAGGCACATGTTATGCAGGCATTTGTGGCTTTAAATGTGGATTTAAACAAACCACATGCTTCAATTTCTCATTTTATCTTAGGGCTATTTGAAAGAACGCACAGTTAATTACCTTAACAGAGTTCAAACTACCAATTCACAGAAATTGTTTTCATTGCTGCTCTTACCTGTATATATCAGTGTACAGCCTGCTGTATTGCAACATGTATATCCAGAACCTCAGGATATAAAGCTAGGAAAGATGTTGATCCAGTTGTAACTGTGCAGACTTTAAAATTTGATCTTTAATGGTACAAATCAATTCTGCACAACTCTCCAAAAGAAAGTGTGTAACTTTGCATAAAATTTATTCAACCAAAAACTTGCAGTGTTTATTTTCTCAGCTGTTGTGTTCAGGAAGCACAATGCACCATGTTTGTAGAAAGACACAAAAGTACACATGTCTGTATATTAAATAATATTATGGACTAGAATTATCTAATTGTTGCTCCCTTTCTAGGAACTATAATTTTTTTTAAGAAGTTTGTAAATCTATCCCAATTATTTTATCTTCTTTCCCTATTGAAGACTGATCAGACCAAAGTATATCCTTCAGTTGATTTTTCACAAGTTTAAATTATATTTTCTTTAACTGTTCTGTCCTGTGCAGTACTCGTCTTCTTTCATTAAATCTTTTATAAATCTGTTGATCTTATCATCACGTAAAAATATTTGGCAGTCATTCTTGTGATTGAAACTGTATTTCTAAATATTTTGTATTCCATCTCTTTCTGTCAAGCCCCTCTATATTGTTCTCTTTTTATTAATTATCTCTCTGTTTGTAAATTTGTTTCTAACTGGTTTAATATCAGTGTATATCAGAATATGCTGTTATTTTGAGGGAAAATTTCTGTTGAAAGATCTCTATTTTCCTCCTATAAGTTCTGTTGGTTTTGGTGTATTTTTCACCAAACTGTCAGATTTCTTGTGATCTAACTTACAGTACCTGTGTGATTCTCTCATATGTATGTTGAATTCTTCAACGGGGTAGTGTTTTTAAAAGAGCACAATTTGAGTTTGATGAGAAGTTATTGATACTTCTGTTTCAAATTAAGTATAAATATGTAACATTACTGAGCTATAGAGTAAAACTGTACAAGAAAGAAGGCGAGCAGGAGTCATGTTTATAGACATAACACTTCTATGAGGTCCCTATGGGTAGCTATGTATGTGTCTGTGTGTGTGTGTATGTATCCAGTTTGAAATCATCACATTGGTTCATTATCAGTGATATTCGCACTCTTCTCAAGAAATTGGTGGTTCCCAGATAAAGGTACAATCTGAGTCATTGACTAGAAAGGAACCAACTAAGAGGGTAAACAGTACCTTTCTCTTAGTATCAAGAGATTTTTGTAGATGGAAGTAATGCCAGCAAGTAATGCCAGCAATTTTAGTGCTATACCCACCACTGTCATTATTCAAACATTGTATACCCCATGGTTACAAACTGACTAATAGCACATGTCAAAGACTAGAGTGGTAAAATTTACATGCTCAACCATCTATTTGGACTCCACCTATAACCTTTGCTTCTGTATGATTGATTGATTGATATGATTGATTGACTGATTGGCAAGCTCCTGTGACTCCCACTCACCTACCCTTTCAAAATTCAATAGTAAAACCTAGTCATCACTCGTTCCTCAAGGTGATCTGTGATAGTGTCGGATGTGTAGCAATAATACAGCGTGCAATTTAATCTTGCAAATTGTAATGATATTGTAATTGGTTTAGTGAAAAATCCCCTGCTAGTGCAGAGTAAAGAAAAGCAAATGAAAGGCTAGCAGCCTACTGCCCTTGCCTTCTTCTTTCCCAAAAGACTTTCACTGGAATGGTAAGTGTAATTTATGTAGTTTACTTCCCTTTCAAATGCGTTCATTCCCTTTATTCTTGTGGTGTGTTAATTAGGAGTTTTGATGTATAGAATGTTCATTAACAAAATGTAATAAAAATTTGAATACCTGTTTTATTTTATTGTTTTGAACGGCTGGAGTCACTTGTTGAAAATGTTTATGGCATGTATTGTATACATAAAAAGTGCATCACTTACTCTTCTGTGATTTCAAGGACAAATCCCTATCAGTTTGGAATTTATGTCAGCAATAATAAAGGAAACTACTCCTTTTAAACAGAGAAAAGTAGTATCAGGAAAATTGTATGTGTTTAACCATTTAGGGTTTTAGAGGAATGTGACAATCAATAAATGGTACTGCACTTCAATCAGTTTTCTGAGTGTATCCCCTGACCAATCCCCAAGGGTTGGTTCAAACAAACTAGAACGAAACCACAAGATTTTTGGTTGCAATTCATTCACTAAACAAGTAGAAAAGTTTCAAGTATTATTCTTTCTTACCTAATGTGAATTCACAATACTGCTCCTAGCTCACAGAGCAGCCTCATGTAGTCATGCGCTTATGTGGCTCATAAGTTTCTTGCTTTCAACTATATGTTATTGGTGAAAGTGAAAATTTAATATACTTCGAAGAGGCCATTTTTCCAAAAAAATTCCTTTGTTTGCCTTCTTACACTCCAAATTTTCTCTCAAACATGCAGGCAAGGGCTGGCGTCGAATGGGTTGCCTATCCATAAGGCCCCGATTGAACAAACCAACTAGGCTGTCGGGACGCTTTTGTCGTGTTCGAATCTCGGTCGATCATCCTTTTTTTTTCGACGATTTTCGGATGATTTTACCCCCGGGGGTTGGTCTGGGCGCGCCGAGCCGAGCCGTCCAAGCGCGCCGAGCGCTGCTAAGCCGCCTTTGAGTTGCTGTGGAGCGACAGCGCCGTGACGGCAGGCAACCCACTTACCTCCTGAGTCGATTTGGAAGCTCTCCACTTCAGGACCGCGCGTGCATGCATCCGTGCGTGTTTTGAGGGTTCGGCATTTTGAAAATAACAACATTTAATTCAGAATTTAGGTGTTTCGGATTGCAATATCTGTTTAATTCATGAGAACCTATCGACAATGACATTATGAGAACTTAAGGTGAATCGGCAATAATACTACTGCTCATAGCTAATAGCTCCAATAGCTCGTGCGCTCATGCAGCTCATAAGTTCCTCTCATTTCTGAATGCGGAGTGTAAGAAGGCAAACTAGGGAAACTTATTTGGTGAAATGGCCTCTTCGAAATATATTGAATTTCCACTTTCACCAAAAACATATAGTTGAATGCAAGGAACTTATGAGCAACATAAGCACATGAGTGCATGAGCTATGAGCAGTATTGTGGATTCACATTTATCTTGTAAATAACTGTACAAATATGAACAATGCACAATTGATGAAAACAATAATTAACTATTTTTGATCATCTATATTTGGTAGAAACAATGCCATCTTTTTGAAACCAGAAACTGCAATTCAAGCCCTAGGGAGCTGAATTTCAGGCTTTGTTTTTTGTAACAGTCAAGAAAGGAGAAACTGTGGATTTAAACATTATTCAGATTTATTTTTTTTTCACACTAGACTTAGGTCATGTCAGTTGAATCACAATCACAGTTAGATGGATATAGAGAGACAATTTCTTAAAGGAATAACTTTAAAGAGTTTGCAACATAAACATTAATATAATAATAATAAGCAAAATATGACATACTAAATAAAGGTTTAATATTGAAATGAATACTAAAACATTAATGCAAGTCTTATGAAAGTTAATTTAAAATAATTAAGATTATTGCCGTGTCAAAGTTATTTCTTGATCTATAAATCTGAACATAGAATACAGATAAGATAAGAAAAATAAAAATATTCTCAGAGTGAATTACAATTTACATGCTGGACATAGTCAAGTGTCTCTCAGGCTCGGGTATTAAATCAATACCCGACTAAGCTACAGTCCTTCATGGTTATATGAATATTGTCAGAAATTCTCTTCATTCTGACATTTTTCTTGGTTGAATACTAACTTGTTTGTAGAGTCAAACTTTTAAATAGTAACAAAAATTTTCTTCTTGAAGAGAAAAAATGCAATTACTATCCAAAGAGTTGTTCCCCATAAATTCATTGCAAGATATTCTCCATGTGTTTCAAAGTACGGTTTCCAGCTCCACGGAAACATTGTTTTTGTGATTTCATGCCCAACATAAAGAACTATTGAGTTCATACCTATTATGAAGAGGAGGAAAAAATAAGAACTTTACGAAAATACCAAAAGGTCATTTCTGCCTGATCAAGAAAACTTGCCTGCATAGTTGAAGGGTGCACCAGACCACCAGTTTCGGTAATCAATGAAGATGTACAAGGCAGCAAAAACAAAGTAAGCTAACCCCCCAGTAACTAGTACAAAAGAGAGGGAAAAGAGGTTCTTATTTATTGGGATAAGACCAGTCTCTCTTGAGAACCCACAAAGCAATAATCCAGTCATTACCTTAAAAACAGAACGAAGTCATCAATGGTTGGCCAAGAAGATCATGACAAAACAGAGATATAGATACCATATAAAATAATTGAATATGGACTTACAGCAATACTACCCCAAAAAATCCAGCGGGAAATCCGTGCTTTTGAATAGTCATAACACAGCATAATTCTGCTAGCATGAACACCAAGATGAACCAAAAATGCAGCAGTTAATGTACCAAGTAAACCTGGGGAAAAATTTGTCAAGCAGCTTGTGTTGTAAACTGAGGTCAATTTTCTTGCTTTCATGAGAACAGCATACCTTCTGGGTCATATGGTTGAGTGGATTGATAAATTTTCTTGCAAGTAGGATTCTGGTACATGTGGTTTGGGTGTAATATTATTCTATCAATATAACCTGCAGCACCACCAGTGCAATTTTCAAATTTGCCAAATTCATGTAAACCCCCAGGACCAATGTAACCACGTCCACAATTTGGAACATAGACAAAAAATGTAATCAGCATCCATGCACCAGCAAATGCCAAGCTGCCCATCCATTGGGCCCACCCATCCCAAATATCAGAAAAATACCCATACTGTAAAAAAATAAAAAATAAAAAGTTGAAATAATACTGGAGCAAATATCTGCTAACTTACATATATTCTCAAGATTATTGAATACACATACTTGGGATGGGGCTTGGGGGTTCATAAAAATTGTCTCAATAGATGAAATTATTAAGAAACTTGCTCCAAGTCTCTGTAAAACTCCGCCAAAACGGAAATTTGATAAATCATTGTGACGATGGCCAAAAGAGTTCAGTAGGAGGCCAAGTAGTATAAGCATGGATGCTCTACGCAGAGCAGTAACCCAGACTGAGAAACGAGATCGATCATTTCTCAGTTGAGATCTCAATGACAAAACCAATGACATTCCCATAACAAATAAAAACCTGCAAGGGGAAAATTTTGCATTAAGCATAAATTCGTAATGGGTCAATTGTAAGCTGAAGTTAAATTAATTTTACCATGGAAATATTACATCAGCTATTGTCATGCCATTCCAAGGTGTGTGGCGGAAAAACCTGTATTGCCCTCCACCATAGTTTACAAATATCATCATAGTAATGCAAATACTGAAAAATAAACAGTTTGATAAGCTAAAAAATATGGATAATTTTATTAAAATACAGTACAATTAAAAATTGTGACACTTACCCACGAAAAGTATCCAATGCCTGAATACGAGAATTTATTTGCCTTCTTGTACTTCCAATTTCCCGAGTCGGTGGTGTCCCTAAATCCTGACAAGAAAGACCTAGATAAAACTACAATTAATTTTAAAGAAGCTTGGGAGCAACAAATTTTAAATAAATAGGCTGTTATCCCCTGTGAAATGTTTGTAGTGTTCAGAACTGACCAAATCTAAGTTTTTTAAGGTGTGTACAGTATGAAGTGACCCTCAGTGTTAAAACTGGTTGTATACAACATAGATATATATATGTCTGACAGTGTATTATACACATACTCACATTTTCAAGCTCTGAGAAGGCTACATTTAATAGCCATACTCTAGCAGACCACTCTTGTTGATACACACATTTTGCAACAGACCATAGAATAGCACCAATTCCATAGATAAGAAAAGCCACAACTAAAGCTGTGAGGAGCAAAAGATACAGCATAAATTTTTTTTTCATAATTTTAAACATTTTGCGAACATTGAACATAAACTAAAATAAATTACTACACTTCTGTGCCCATTTAGAATTTACTTACGCAAATGAGGATGGGTAGATGGGTTAAGAATTTTCTTCACACTTGAACAGCTACTGTCCTCTGAAATGTTCCATCCGTAGGTAGCATGTTCATCAAATGAAACAGTAGTACTGCAAGAAGCAAACACACATTATCTAAACAAATAGCTTAAAAACCTAAGAAGATAAATGAACTAGATTTTGCAAAATTCTTACTTGCAGTATTTGTGTCCAAATTCATCAGAGTAATAAAAGTAGCTTGAAAGGGTGGAATCCACAAGGAGGGCAGCAGTTCCGTTGGAAGGGATAGAAGTCCATTGCGTGACATTACACTGCAATGCAAAGAAAATTTGACAGCTTAAAGTGCACCAACTGTTGATGACAAAACACATTTCAATTATTTAAAATAGAAACTAAGCTAAACTCACCATGAAACAATCAACATACTGATGCCACAGATCAACTGTATTTGAAATTGAAGAGTAAACTTCAAGACATGCCTGATCAAGTTTAAGAGTTTTAGGGCATGGTTGCCCCAAAAGAATTGAATGCTCCATGGAGTAGATTCGTTCCCTGTAAAAGTAAATCACATTACTGGCATTCAGAATAGAAAACGGTTGATAGCGTTTCAAACTGGGCAAAGTAAATACCATAAAAGAATTAATTTAACTGGGGAGCCGGGAATAGACTCAACATCACAACATTCGGAGCAGAACAAACAAGCGGCACAGAATTAAACAAAAGTAAATAACATAAATAAATTGGTATTAAAATTGGATACTCGTTCTTTACACTAGCTAAACATTTATAGTGAGACCAGACTAAGGTCTCGATTGGGCGCCGTTGAAATCCCTATCCTTGGTTTTTCCTTCGTCGAGACCTTAGGCTGATTAGGGTAGAGGACACTTGTTTTGAATGACCGATGACGAAGATATAGAGTAGAAGTGTTTGACTGAAAGTATTAAAAAGTTTGCGCTGTTTGATTGTTGGCACCACTGCTGGTTTTCCATGGAGATGAATCTGAACGATCTGAACGAAGGTTTAGAGATATCGAATCTCATGCATGATTTAAATCTCAGCCTAATGCTGTAAAATTTGTTTTGTTTGAAAATTAAATAATTGATATTGGAGCACGGCACCCTATACAGAAGACCTTATTGAACATTAATTTTTTTCTCAATGTTTGTTAATGATATGAAGAAAACTTTGTGTACGTGTTTTGTTCCTTGACACATAATTTATTGGTATGAAATATTTCATACTGTGCAGTTAAGAGTAAATGTGAGTAAATACACATTAAGTGAAAGGTTAAACTGCCATCAGTCATTCAAATCACATATCTTCTAAATCACTTTTCTTCACTTTTTCCTATGGATGGTGAAAAAAGCTTCGTATACAAAGTTGAGATCAGGTGTTACTTTATCATAATTTACACAAGATATGATATATTATAGTTTTGAAAATGAAAGATGTCCATCACCCATGTATTTTTGAGCACAATACTCGCTCCATACACTAGGAAGAAGGAGTGATGGTGTAAAGAACGAGTAAAAAACTCGAGAAGTAGAGAGGGTAGAGGCAGCATATTCGAAGGAAGCACAAGATGACACAAAGTCATTCCCTAAGGAAGTTAATAAAAAACAAAACGAACCAACCTTCTTCATCAATGTGAACAGGCCATACAAATCAAAATTGCAAATCTCCAGAAAAATAGCTACGTTGACAGCCCATGACTTGACTTTCCGGTACAGTGCTTAACTTTTTTTTTCCCAGAGATAAACAACAATCCGACCTTAGCATCGGGCAGACCGGGCAGCAGACCCATCTACCTGTGCCTATGTTTTTAGTTTTGCTCGTTTTGTTGAGCGAGCTGAGCTGAAGTTACTTCCCAATTGCAATCGCAGTCGCAATCGTGATCGCATCGCAGTTGCAGTTGACATTTTTTCAATTCGGAAAGGAGGGGGCTGGGTGGGAGGCTAGTACCAGCAGCAGTACCTCTCATGTAAACAACAAACTAAGACGATAACTGAATTAGAATACCACCTCATTTTCGAACCTTGCGATAGTGTTACTTCTCTTAAATTGAACATTTCATTATCTCCCTCTTTTTATATACGTATATGTAAAATTCCAGCTTCCTTTTAGCCTGTGATCGAAGGTTGTCCTTTTTAACCTAGAAACTTGTCTTTCTGATTTCAGTTTTTGTCGTATATTTGAATTAATGTATTTTATGTATTTTTATAGTGGAGGAACCATGGCTGATCAGAAATTGCAGTTATATGATATTGTGAAGGAAGAACCAGTAGAGATTATCAATGGTAAGACTTATATCAAGATCCCAGATCCAACTGTAGAGAATCTTTCGAACCTGACTGCTGATGCAAATGAAATATGTCTGGCTTCATCTGTAGAGACAAGTGTTGACTTAAAACTCATGTGGGAAGATGTGTTGAGAATATGATATTAACTAACTCTTTCACCTCTCTGAAGATAGAGGAAATGAATATGTAACATTTGAAGACTGAAGCATCTTCTGTTGACAAGCAAGAGGACACAGTTCAGTTAGAGCCGTTTGTGTCAAAAATGAAAAGGAGAAATACTAGGAACCACATGCACCCTAGTAAATTGATGAAAATTGCAAAGGAGTATGCAGACCTTTACTCTGATAAAATAATCCACCCAACTCCATTTCCAAAAGTCATCAGGGTACCAATCATTCGATGTCCAGATTGTATGGATCCAAGAAATCGCAAGCCTTGCTCAGCATTTCTTGACTTGCTTCTTTATGTTAGAAGAAGACATCCAGAAAATTGTAGCTTCCTCTTTTCCAAAATATGTGAGTGGTATGTGCCACTGATTGATCGTATGAAAAGGAAAATAGGTAGGAACAGAAAGACAAGGTATTATCTTAGAGTCAGGGGCAGAGAGCACGGAAGTAACTTATCAACCCAGAATTGAACCCTTTAAATTTTTTCGAGCTTCAAAATTTCAATATATTTAATGGCTTTTTGTCCTCTTCATCGATGTCAAATCACTGTTACACTACGTCTTTTCGACGTTCAACATCTACGGACAACTTGCCCAGAGAGGCGGAGCGTGGAAACACAACAAAGCAGAAAGCACTCTATAAATAAATGTACTTTGAATGGAATAATTGTTCTTTAACATGGTCCAAATGAATGTGCAGTCATGATAGACAACTCTTATTAAACACAGGTATGACGGAATCAAGTCTAGATCAAGATTTGAAACAGATTTACATATGCGTAGGCTATGTTGCTTTGTATTGTTTCCCACTATACTCCACAACTCTGGGCAAGTTGTCCATTCAATGACAGAAAGCCATTGATTCAATTGAAAATCAGGATGTTGAAATCCATTTTGAGGGTCCATTTCTGGCCGTTGGAGAACCACCTCCTTTTATTAAACTGTTCACATTTTCTATTGTTATTTGCGCTGTTTATCAATATGACTTTATGACCTATTTCTTCCCTCAAAATGTGGCAAGTCACTGAAGTGTTTTGTCTCCAACATATCCATCGTATAAATGTGTGTGGTCTACATTGCATAATTTTGTTTTACTGTGTAATCATTGTTTCTCAAGCTGCAATTTTTCTTTTCATGCCAGCAGCAACATTGAAGAAATGTACTATATAAGTGACGTAAGTCTCTAAGACCTCCATTGCATAATTCTATCGGTAGTATTTTTAATTTTATGTCTGTGTATTTAGGCATCCTATTTAGGCACAAGACAATGGTCGGAGAAACTGTGCATTCCGATTTAGTCTACAGGGAAGTAGTTTGAAAAAGAATTGTCTTACATTAACTATTTAAACTGAATTTGTTTGAATGATCCATATGGCTTCCCATGTATGTTTTTTGTCTGACAAAGGACATATGGACAATATCTTTAAGAATTCTCCTAAAACAGAGTGTAAGTTTTAAAAGGACCAAAAAGTAAATTAATTTTTAAAAAAAGTTATTATTATGATTTCTAATCTAGTTTACAACAAAAATAACTCATCACATCATTGTGAGTAACACTTTGATCCTGGGAACAATTGTCTTTCTGTGATTTTGATTTGAGGAGTTATCCATCTTTAAGGAAATAAAATGGATACTTTTATTATGAATAGTATTATCTTTATTGTATAACTATTGTACAAAATGTTGAATAATTTACAGCTAATAGTCGTACTTGCAAAGGGGAAAAATGCAAAGCTAGTGCTTTGAGATACTATGAATGAAATATACAATATTTAAAGTTGTTCATAGCAAAAGAGCTTCCTACTTCAATGACTGACCTGAAAAATTTGACTAATTTTTCCAGAAACAATTAATTTTTTTTTAAATTTTTTTAACACTATTTAATTCACAAATTGGAATGAGCTATCCATAGGGTTTAGATGTTTTTCGTAACAACAGTAAGAAAGGAACTTTATCATTTCTTGAAGAATGACCCCGCTGTCCGAAACGATATTCTCCGTCTCGGTAACTCCTAGTAAAGAGCTGGAATAGGTCAGTTGCTGACAGAGTGGGCCAGGTTCAAATTGTCGAAAAGCATACGCTAACTCCAGAAAAGGAACTTGAGTTATTGACAATCTAAGTGTGCTGTAGCACCATTTCATTAGTAATTTGGGATCTCACTCAAACAAAGCTTAATGACGGCTTACTCAATTTAAATAAAAATGTTTTGTGAACCCAAACTTATTACTTCAGAAGTAAGTTATGCAATACATCTAAAAGCTTGAGAAAGAACACTGGAAAACTTTAAAAGTACAATAAATAAGTGGTATCATCCAATCATTCATAATATTTACAATACCTAAAAAATTTGTACATAAAACTTAGTCACTCAACCAACACTCAATCAACACACTTTACACATGTCAAATATTCTGATATCTACAATATCCAAAAAATTTTCTTCACAAACCATACTAATAATAGTCTGATTCAGCTAATCTTAAATTAGAACGACCCTTGTTTAAGAAATTCTTTCATTGTCAAAGGGAAACAGTACCGTAAAACAGTCTAATACCGACCATGTGAGGTAATATGGACCACTCTCTCCTTCCTATGTTTCACTTCTGCTTAACTCGTGCAAACACTGAGCTGTCGTACAGCATTGTCAAGAACACAACAAAGTGGTAGTACAAGTCGATCAAAGGCAGACAATAGGAAAAAGAGGGTGGTCCACTTTACATAGCATGGTCCATATTAGCCTGTTTTACGGTACATAGAGAGTTGTTCATCACGACCAGGCAAGTTGCTCCTCGAAGCCTTCTGTCTCACTTACTGTGGCACCCTCCAGCCCAGGCTGAACTCCGGGTTGGACTAGTTTTAAGGCAGGAGTCACAGCTAGGTGGCTTGCGAGCCACTTTGTTGTCATCCGTGCGTTCGCTCACTCTCTTGCGGTGCCCATAAGTCTTTCCCTCTCGCACCCTCTAGCCCTGCCAATATCCGGGACCCCAGGTCTAAGGGCAGTTCTTGGAGCGCTGCTGGAAGCGCCTCATCCTGACGTGCCACTCCTCCCTCCACTCGATGACGACGGAGCGCCGGCCGGCTGTGAGGCCCTGCCGGGTGGACCCCGAGCCCAAGTCCTCCTCCTGGCCGAGGATCAGGTACGATCTGCCGAAAGAAAGAAAAGGCATCGGCATCATGAGTTCAGGCCCATGAGAGGGCGTCCCAACATACAGATCAAGCTCAGGCCCGATCCCGATATCTTTCTGCAAGACTTATCAAAAACACTCTGTCCCGATCTTAGGAGCACCGAGGCGCAAGCGGGTTCTCCTGCATTCGCTGACCAAACGCCGAGTGGTTAGGCAACCCGCCCGCACCCCGCGCCCATGAAAGCGGTACAGTAGAAGGGTAAGGTCGGACAATGCTTTACCGGTGGACGGGATCCGCCCTACTATACTGACACATTGCTGCTGTGCCGAGCACCAGCACCCACCTGCCCGTATGGATGCGGGGACAGTTGCAGTTGAGGTCGCTGACGCGGACCCACAGCGACACGGAGCCCCTCCTCAGGCGAGACTCCCTGGACTTCTTGAACACGCTCTGCACGGCGAGGGTGTACTGCACCCAGTCGCCGGACACAGCCTCGCGCCCAATCACTTCGCCCATGAGCGCTGCGAACACGAGAACAGAACGGCAGGCCGGTGAAGGCGGAGCACTTCACCACGACGTTGATATTTCAGGGAGGAGGGAGGAAAGTTAACTCACCGTAGTCGCGCTTGCAGTACTTGCTGAGGTTGAGGCGCTTGCTGCTCGCCGTGCACTTCCCGCAACGGCCTGCAACAGACGATCCTTCGTTAGAACCCGTGAAAAACTGGCGCGAAACATTTTGAAGTTAAAACTTTCTTTATATTAACGTTGGGTGGTAAAACAATAAAAACAATAAGGTTGATTGCGTAACCGAGATATATATATATATATATATATATATATATATATATATATATATATATATATATATATATATATATATATATATATATATATATATATAATATATATATATATATATATATATATATATATATATATATATATATATAATATATATATATATATATATATATATATATATATATATATATATATATCTCTACCCATATGGGTACTGGTTGCGTTGAAATTGCTTTAGAGTCATCTTGATCTATGCGCTGCAACGACCCGTGCGAAAAAGACACGCTGGATGTGCCCTGGCCACTGCCAGGATGTCGACGCGATGTCGACTGAATTTTGCCTACATGGTCGTCGTCGTCATTCAGTCTTCTACGACTAGATACTCACAGCAAACGCCGGCCCACATCCAGGCAGTGACCAGGATCTACGGTATCTTTTCCTCATGGCATAAAGGCACCCGCGTTGAACTCCCTCTCCCACCCCGCTATCGGGACATCAAAGGTGGATCCTGCAGACAGGGCGAGCGACGGGCGCAGCGCGACCCCACGCCACGCAAGGAGGAGCAGAGTCACGATCCTTGAATACGGCGGAACGCCACACGGGGACATATCACGCACGCGCACTCACACGGACTCAGGGGAGGGGCAGCCGGAGAGAAACTGGAAAGAAGTTTATCTCAGCCCATTATTTCCGACTTTGCGGCCGAACCCCTCCGTCCAGTTCGGTTTGCTCATAAACTAGGCCGCGGCAGAGGAGAGGGGTTTAGGGAGGGACAAATAATAAAGACAAGGGAGAGGACACTGTATTGACCCACTTTCGGAGGGATGGTAGCGGAGGGAGGAGGAGTAGGAGGAGGAGAAAGAGGTGGAGGAAGAGAGGGGTGAAGGAGGAGGAGCGGCGAGACGGAGCGCCATGCTGCATTTTAATCAGATTGGATGATGGGTTAATGAGAAATGGATCTGTGATTAACTCGGAGGCCGCAAGCCTGCAGCCACGACGGGGCGTGGCGTGGGCGGGGCGCGCGGCAGGGGAGTGTAGAATAATTGGGGCATCATCACTTTCGCCAGGATAGTCAAGTCCCTCGTAGCTTTGAGTGGAGAGAGGTTGGGAGAGGAGAGGAGAGAAAAAGAGCGGGGAAAGGGTTATACCTTGGTTTACACCATACATTGTGATTGGCGCAATGCGCATGCACCACCGGTGCGCCGGTGCGCCGGCGCGCGCTGAGCACCCCTTCCTCTCCACGACTTTCGCAAACTCGTTAATTCCTTCAAAGCATAATTGCTGCTGCTTTTATAATTTAAAAAAGGCATATTTTCGCCGCTTGCGATCCAAAGTTTAATCTGTTTGCCGATATCTCCACAAAACCAATTAAAATATTTAAAAGAAAGAAACCACAGCACTAACTTGTCGCCAGTTGGCTGGATGCGCTCAAAAATTCCAATAGAGGTTTTTCTTAAGCAAGCCGCTTTAAGAAAAGAGCGGCGACGTGAAATCCACGCTCTCCTCTTTTCCACGATAAAAGGAAATACAACCCAGAAGAGAAAATGCCATTTCCACGGATAAATTGTTCGAGATTTGTTCCCCTGCAAACCGGAATCAGTGTGACGTCCCGCGACAGGACAGACTACCCTCCTGCAGCCTTCCCCCGAGCACGGGATCATAATCAGAACGGGGAAAGTTGAAAGAAGAGCCATTTGCCGGAAATGAGGGGCCGCGAGGCCCCATATCGAGCACTGCGTGCGCCCGGCCCCGCCCGCCTCAGGCCCCACGGCACGGCCCTGCAGGGGCAGGGGCTCGAGTTACATCTCAAATCGAGCTAAACACGGGTGGCTGAGGCGGGGCGGGGCGCGGGCGCGGGGCGGTTTGTCAGCCTCGGGACGACCCAGAGGCGCCAGCCAGAGCGACACGGAGAGGACGAACTGCGCGCTCCTCAGCCGCTAGGGGTTGTAAAGAAAGAGGGGTAAAAGATTTCCAAACCTTGACGTTGCGCGCAGTCGTGAGCGTATGACTTGAGAGAACCAGGTCACAAATGACCAAGGTTGTTCACCGACCGTAATCGGCTACTTGCAAATGGCTGCAGTATAATATACGAAATCCGATTGACTGACTGCAATGCAGTCTAGCCGTCTTTCAGGAGAACTGTTTTCGTCGGCCGCAGTTTCTAGGCGGGTGTCTAGCGGGCCGCCCCCAAAAAATTTCCCGGGTTTTTCCCGGCCGAAAATCTCATTTTTCCCAGGTAGTTTGTGGAGACATTTAGAACAATATAAGACCACCCCCCCCTGCTCTAGAAAACAGATATCCCCCGCAATCTGTTGGAAAACGTCGCTGTTCCTGACAGTGCCGACACTGGTCGCGGGCTGGAGCTGGCTGGAGCTGGCTGGACACACTCTCACTCTGCAAACTCAAGTGTCGTACAGTACTGCACTAAAAGGTGCAGGACCAATGGTCCATGGTCCTGCAGTAAAAAGTGTAGGACCCGGTGTGTCCTGCAGTAAAGAGTGTGGGACACACTGTGTCCGACACACCGTGTCCTACACATACAACTGTAGGACACACCGTGTTCTACACTTTTTACTGCAGATCACGCCGGGTCCTACACTTTTTACTGCAGGACCATTGGTCCTGCACCTTTTAATGCAGTACTGTACGACACTTGAGTAGGGTTCGTATTTTTCCGGAAAAATAAAATCGGTGGAAAAAAGGCGGACTTTTTTCTGATTTTTTTCGGAAAATTTGGAAAAATTTGAAAAATTGCTTATTCTGTGAAATCTGGGTTAGTGATGACAAAAATGATTCGAAAATGCCTAATAACGCTCTAGAAGCCTCGCGTAGCCTTCAGCATGTAAAAGAAGTTGAAAACCAGGGCAGGAACATTGAAATTTCACTTTGATAACTGCTGTTAAAAACATCGAAATTTGATGAAGAAAATCATCGAATTTGGTATTGAATTTCAATGATCTACACATTTTCCTCTTCGACAGTCGGCATTTGCCTTCTTTTGGGACAGTAAACACGTGCCAAAACGGGCGTTTTAACACAATTCAAGTTATTTAATTTTTCCTTTTTCCAATTTTTTCGACCCCTAAGATTTATTTCCGAAAAAACGTGGATTTTTTTTTCAATTTTTCTGGAAAATTTTCCGGGCTGTCGAACCCTACACTTGAGTTTGCAGAGCAGCCCCTCACATCCATGCAGCCATTCGAGCGCCGCAGACACATTTTCACCGACCCCACCGAGAGGGGAACAACTCTGAAATTTTTGTACAGCTTGTGATTCAGAAAAAATCAGCAAAAATTAAGAGAAATTCAGGAAAATTTAGAAAAATTTGGATAAAATTCAAGCAAAAATTCAAGCAAAAGTTTAGAAAATTCCCCAAAATTCACAAAATTTGTGTACCAAAATTCAGAGTTGTTTCCCTCTCGATCCCTGCAACCCGCCTTCGTCTTCCCTTCGTTCTGGGCCTGGAACAGGCCCACGGGCCCACCCGGCCGTTCTCACTACAGCAGCTGTCCCGTGCCGCCCCATTCCGCGATCTGGGCCGGGCCGGGCGGCTCGGTGGGCCTTGTTAGCGCGGGCCGGGCCGGGCCAGGCGGTTTGCCGGGGCCGAGGGTGTCCTCTAGGGCCGTGTTCTTTTGCAAACTTTTCCCGTCCGGTGACGGCGCTGCGGCGCGCGCGCCCCACGCCGACCCGGCGAGCAGGCGACACACTCGTTCCACGAGCCGGCGAGGTGCTTGAGGGCGGCGAAATGGGAGCAAAGTGACTCCGAACAGCGAGCTCTCTCTCCTGCCTGGCCTGGCACCACCGAGCCGCCCCGCCCCGCCCCGCCCCGCCCGGCCCGACCGACCGACCCCTCCCAGAAGCACGCGTTTTGAACGATGCTGGAAATAGTAAAAGTTAGCGGCCTAGCGGCGTCGTCGTGCGAGGGGATGCGGGGAATGGAGCACCGGGTGGCCCGGAAAGAGGCACAGGTACAGCAATAAGGGCCTGGAGATGGGCCTTCCCCGCCCTTCGCCCTTCCCCCGTCCGCTGGCTTCGTTCTTCGTTCCTGTCCCGGCCCCGCCACGCACTGTTAAAACCTAACGGTAAATAATTTCACCGTAATCTACAGTGAACCCTTGCTGGACCGTGCAGCACTGTTGTTTGAGGTCAATTTTCACCGTAAAGTAAGTACGGTGTGCGGCAATGTGAGATAAGGTACGGTGGCGACTCGGACTACCCAGAGCTTTTTTCACACGTCGAGAGAGTACACGTTTTTTGAATAGGCTGACTCCACGCATATTTTGGGACGGCGAAAGAAAATAAAAGAAGAGCGGTGCAGTATGGAAGAAACAGCGTCGCGGATGGTAAGGCGACGCGACGAAGAGCGGCAGCGCCCCGCCACGCCGGCCCGCCCCAGACAGACACCCGCACTCACACGCAGCACGCCAAAGTAGCAAGCAGCCAGCGCAGCAGCGGCAGCAGGGTACGGGCGCGCCTGCTGCTGCCTGAGAGTCGAGTCTGAATCGCAGATTCAATTCAGGTAAATTTGATTAGGAAGAAGGATCTGGAGGGTTGACTGACGTCTTGTTTGGCGTCTGATCGCGCGCGGGGCCAGGCCAGGCGTGCGCGGGCAGAGGCACTCCCTCCCCCCCCCCCACCCTCTTCTACCCGCCACGCGCGCCGCGCCGACTGCTAGCTTCCGCGTGGAATATTCCTGTGATATGTCGCCTTTGACGTGCACCCCAGCTCCGCTCTGCCTCCCCCGTGCACCCTGCGGGGCGCCGCGCCGCGCCCCGCCCCGCCCCGGCAGCGCCAGCAATACCGATTGATTCCCGCCACCTCATCCATCCCACACAGGCGGGCAGGCAGAAGGCGCAACGCAAGGACGCGCGAAGCGCTGCGCTGCGAGAGGGCTCGGCGGCATCGGCTGCGACAACCCCGCCGCCCCGCCCCGCCCGCCCCGCCCCGCCAGTCCTTTGGAGCACCCCGACATACATATATACATCCCTCACCTTCCGCCTCCTCTATTCCTTGCGACACACTCGCCGCGCCGCTCACTTGCAGAGCGTCCTGGTCCTGCTCGCCCGGCTTCCCTCTTTGACTCCTGCTCCTTGCTGCTCAAAGGAGTCCCCGGCGAAGCTGCTCGGCGCGCGGCCTCGACACCCGAGAACGAGCGTCCCATAATAAACGCGGAATCTCAAAGTCTTACAAAAAGGAAACACATACACAAAAAAGAAACATAGCTTCTACAGTGAAATACTGTATATTGGCTATGAAAACTACTGCGCAGCTGGATACGTCAAGGGCGTTCGTTTTGGACAGACTAATTCGCACCAGCTCCGGCCGCTTTAGCTTTCAGGGCTTACACACTCCTTTAGATCAGCTAATAACGGCAGCAGTTCATTTCAACAAATTGCTTGCTGAAGCTGAAAAAGTTGCTTGCAACGGTATCAGTCTACACGTAAGCTAATGTAGCTTACATTAGGTTGTCGTAACTTATCTACTTTTTTCTCCAAAGCTTGATTCACTTCCTTCCCCCGGAGGGATCGGGCCGGATGACAGGTTAGCAGGTCCCGCCCCAGCCCAGCCCAGCCCAGCCCAGGCTCTTATTCGTAGTCCTGCCAAGGTCCCGCCCCGCAGAGGCGATGCCATTTAATTGGCCGTAAAAGTGACGTAAAACAAGATTCGAGGCGGACAGGGGCAGGGCAGCCCCGCCCCGCCCCACCGCGCACCGGCGGCGACTGATGCAGCCCACCTTTATTATTGTGGACCACACCGGAGCGCTCAAGGTATTAAAGGGACCCCGTACTCAAAACTTATAAAATTGGCAAACACGTCACGCGCAACTTGAAAAAAAGAAAAAGAGAGAGGGAGGGGAAAATTTTTTATTTTATTTTTTATCAATGGGGAAGCCAAGCGCAACAGCCATGCGAGGGCAGGAACTACACGAGAGAAAAAAAGAAAAACATTGAAGAGAAAGGGCCAGGGCATCAGGGTTTGGCGTAAGCATGTCATCGCGAAACTACGTCGGAGGGAAGACGTCCGGTCGAATATAACGACATCAAAAGCAGAGGGCGGACTGAGTTCGTTACGTCAAGGGGAGGGGCAGGGGAGAGCGGAGCAGGGGCCTGCACCTGCGTGTTTGTGTGTGTCTGACCGCGGGCGTTTGGAACGTGCCCCTGGTGGTCTGGATAAGGAGGAGATTCGGCTAATTTCCTTTTCTTTTCTCTCGCTCTCTCTCCCCTCCGGGCCCCCCCCGCCCGGCCCTACCCTCCCCCTAGTCGTCGAGGCCAAACAGACAGACGCGCCCCTCAGCCGCGGGGGAGGAAGAACTGTCTGCCCGGTCCGTCAACCTCTTACTTTCACTGTGATACACCCAAAAGACACGCATCTCTCAGACTACTACGGGCATTTTCAGAATAAATTATAAAAGTGTATAAGCCATCAAATTCTAGTAAATTTGTCTATAAGCCTACCTGCAGAAAATGTTCAACATTTTATAGACTTTTCCAAAAATGTGAATAATTATAGCGCAAAATACCCCACATATACACAAAAAACATTTGTCAAATTGTGCGAGCGCATGAAAGACTATAACTTACGATAAAAGGTTTACGACATATAAAATGTCTACAACTGTCTGAAAGAGCTTCGCAAATTAAAAAACGTCAGAAGCCGTCAAGAAAAAAATAATTAAAAAACATGAAAAAATCGATAAATAATAAGGAAGGGGAATTTTGTCCAGCTCACTTGACTCACCTGCAGTCTCCGTCTCCTCGCTGGCGGGCTCCTCCTCGTCCTCGTCGGCGGCGGCGGCCTCAGCCTGGATCACTGACACCTTGGGGATCCCTGCGTCACACACGGATATGCGCCGTCATTCGGTCAGACTCAGATCGTCCCTCTCCAACAACAACAACAGCAACAACAGCAACGCTAACGTGTCGCGGTACTCACTGACGCAGGGCGCGATGTGCGAGCGGCTCTGCTGGTAGCCCCTGGCGCAGCGGTTGCAGGTGGTGCCCGTCACGCCGTCCTTGCACGGGCACTGCCCGCTCGTCTGGTTGCACGTCTTGCCCGAGGCGCCGATCGGGTGGCAGTCGCAGGCTGTGGAACAACAACAACGGCATCAGCAATCAGATCACAAGAAATAACAAATACTCAAAGACATGTGAGTGTGTTATTACGCCGACGCTTGTTTCAAAACGCGAGTGCAAAAAAACAAGCCGCGTGCGGCTGAGCAGCTGGGCCGTGCAGGGCGGTGCAGGGGCCGGCGGGCCGGGAGCGGGGCGGGGGCGCTAAGTACAAGGCGCGGTGACCTGTCGCCCCGCCCCGTCGCCGTGTGACCGCCGTCACTCGGCTCCCCGAGGTCGTTTACAGAGCCATAATTATTCAGGGGGTTATCTAACTACGCGGCCCTGCCCGACCCCGGCCCCGGCCAGGCCACGGGGGCGAGAGGGTTAGCCGACGGTGTGACGGCAGCCGAGCGGCAGCAGGTGGGGGCCGCGCGGGGCGGGGCGGGGCGGGGCGGGGCGGGGCGGGGCGGGGCGGGGCGGGGCGGGGCAGGGCGGGACCCGGCCGGGTCTAGAAAGGGCACAGGAGGAGCAGAGCGGCCAAGGAGGATGGGATATGGTGCGTCGGAGGATAAGGCCGAGGCAGCGGTAGCGGTCTCTAGGCAGGGCAGGGGCAGGGCTGGCCGGGTTATACACAACCCCACAGCCCTTGCCAACGCTTGGAGCAGAACAGAAGAGAGCAGCAGCGTGCCGACGTGCTGGAAGTCGGGTGCATGGCTCTTTTCCATACCAAACTGCTCGTTTGTTACTATAGACCTGCAAAGTCGGTAAGACAACTCACGTCACTCAGGAACTCAGGAATGATTGAAAAAGATCAACATGGCAGTGGTCGGATTAAGCTGCATCGGTTTGACATTATTGCTTTGGAATATGGTATTCGAGTCGAAGACAGCAAGTGTCGTACAGCAAGCGAGCGGAAAAGGAAGGGTAGCCCGGAAAACCACAGCGCTCCGCTAGCCGCCCCCACCAGAAACTGCTCGCAGGCTAGCGCGCAACCCTCCCCGGTCCTACGCGGGGAGCTGACACCTCTCCATAGTGTTCTCCTCTCAGGACAGCGCGCTCCCCTCAGCTCAGCGCCCCCACCGCCGCCCGCAAGCGCAACGCGAGGCGAGGCAAGGCGAGGCGAGGGACAGAATGGCTCTAGTCGGACCGACCGGCCGATTTTCGTTGCCATCGAATGGCTGGCCGTAAAATCAAAATGCAAATTCCTGACGCGCGCGCCGCGCCGCATCGCCGCGAGCACAGCAGCGCCATTCTGAGACCCCCCCCCCCCCGCCCTCTTTACCCTCGCCCAGCCCGCAAGGAGCCCCGCATGGGGCCCAACCCCAAGCCCCCAAAGGAGAAGAAGCCCAGACTGGCAAATAAGGAGGCAGCGAGACTGAAATATCTTTATTGCGGTTCGGCGCGGTCAGGCAGCGCGTGGCCGCGTGGCGCGGGCTTCAGGAATTGCAGGAATACAGCGTCTCGTCTCCCCCGCCCGCGCAGCGCCCCAACACCCGGAGCCCGCGGCCAGTACGCCCAGTACGTTACCGTGTACTCAGTCCGACCCTTATTGCCGACCGTTCTCCACTACAGGCGCGGATTAAGCTCCAACAGATAGGGGGAGGCGCACTTTAGGTTGCCTATTTACAGGGGGAAACAACTCTAAATTTTCTGTGCAACTCAAAATTTAAAAATAAAAATAAAAAAAAACAGGAAAATTCAGAGAAATTTCAACAATTTCAGGGAAAAAATTTCGAAAAGTTCAGGGACGAAATTTCGAAATTTTCAGGGAAATTCAGAAAAATTTACAATAATTTTGTCAAACTTCAAGCAAATATGCAAATTCACAAAATTTGTACACCAAAATTCAAGGTAGTTTTCTACTCGGTAGTGCACTTTGCATACTCTCCGGGAGGCTATTTTATCCGCACCTGCTCCATAGCGGCGGGGACCCGCCGATGAGTTTGTGTGGCGCGTTGTGAGCTCCTGGGCGGCCCTGCCAAGCCCGGCCCGGCGGCCCGGGGCGGAATGCCACACCCCGCGCCCAGCCCTGGTCACGCTACGCCTTCGAATCATGATGCATGGGTAAGGAGATTGCGGGTAATTACACTGGTGAATGGGTGAATAGCGTCACCCTGAAGGCCCGGGGTGCAGCTATCGGCGCGGGGAGCAGCGTGACGCCGTGTCCAGACGGTCCAGGCTACCCGGTGAGCAAAGCCGGGACACCCGTCCCGTGCCTCCTCCTAACATCTCACTGTACAGTGCGCTGCTGTACGCTGTACGTGCCCGTCACCGCCTCACCGCACCGTCCCGGCGAGACAGGTGCATTTCTTTGCCGTCTCACCCGGCGCGCCTTTCCTCGCCTCGCCTGTCAGGCGCGCGAGTCCTGACACCTTTCGCCCGGCCCAGCAGCAGCAGCCAGGCCTCGTGGACGTGACCACCCGGCCAAATAATCCACCAGGTATGTGTGTCTGGAGGGGGGAGAGGGGTTCAGAAAATAAACCGCGTTCTGGAGATTTAATAAAAAAGGAAGATAAAAGCTTGAGAAATGCGGAACACTTTTGTTCGAGAGCTGCAAGCAAGCGAGCAAAAGGTGCGCGCGCAGTGTGGCAATGTATGCGGGCGTCTTTTGAGGTCGCCGCCGAGTGGCGACCTGCGATACGGAACAGACCGGTCCCACACACCCAACCCCCAGCCCCGGCCCCGCCAGGTCTCACCTTACCCGCCATTTGGGTCGCAGTTTTGGGCCAGCATTTGGCCATTTGGCCCAGCAGGCGGGCCCGCCGGGCCGAGCGGCCAGCACATTTGGAGACAAGATGATCTTATCCCTGACGCCCTGCTGCAGACCGCTCCTCGGGCCCTCCGGCTCAGCTCAGCATACCAGCTGGCCCACATTCGCAGTCATATTTTTCTTACAAAACAAAAAAGAAGAAAAAAATGAAAAACAAAAAGGCTACACTTTGTGGCTAAAAATGGTACATTTAGGAAGTGTTGTCATAGATGAGGAAATCAAATCGAAGTCGAGCATCCACGGCAGCTATCGCCGGACGCATTTTCCGCGATAGGGTTGCCCGCGAGGGGGGGATCACTTCGAAAAATCATTGTACAGCCCCAAAAAAATCATTTAAAAAAATCAAAAAAATCAAAAAAATCAAAATAAAATCAATCAGAAAGTTGCATAAAAATCCGAAAAATCGAGAACAAAAGACCCAAAAACTGAGAAAAATTGAAACAAATTAAGAAAACAACACATTTTTTTGGTTGTAAAAGTAACAGATAGCTTCTTTAATCTCTTGAAAAATCAAAAGAAAAATCAAAATCAAAAATCAAAAAAATCAAAAATCAAAAAAATCATTGTACAAATTTTGTTTAAGTGAGTTCCCCCTCGGTTGCCCGCCCAGTGGCCTGGCTGAGCTACCCGCATAACGCTGACCCCGACCCGGGCCGGCCCGGTCTAGCACGACACGCCCCGAACCAGCCGGCTCTCTGGATACAGTCCAGGTCCGGGCGACGCGCGCTTGATCGACTGTATTGACCATAAATCATACCAGACCGTCCCATCCAGTCCAGGGCGACGCGAGGCGAGCCTGCAGGCTTTGGACGAGCCGGGCGCGGCAGTGGGCCAGCAGGCCGGGCGCGGGGGCGCGTGGGGGCGGCGCAGGGGCGGCGCGGGCCCCACACGTGCGTGCGGTGCGGTCCGGCAGGGATTACAGCCTCGGCACACCTTCTCCTCTCCGCTCTCATAAATCCACACACGCCCTTGTCACTGGGGCTTCCGGGTGACATAGGACCGAGCCTGCCCGGGCAGGGCCAGGGCAGGACAGGGGTGGCCGGTGGTGGGCACCAGTACGCCGACCATCCCGCCCAACCATCCCGCCCAACCATCCCGCCCACCCGAGGGGAAAACAACTTTGAATTTTGGTGTACAAGTTTTGAAAATTTTCTTAAAATTGTGAATTTTTGGGGAAATTTTGCTTAAATTTTGCCTTAATTTTTGAAAATTTCTCTGAATTTTCCCGAATTTTACTGAACTTTCCTGAATTTTTAAGAGTTGTTTCCCCCTTGTGCAGCACCCCAGCACGGTCCACACATTCAGCGAGTTTCTTATGTACAGCTGCATATCCCCTAACCCCCTCTCCTGCCCACCCTGCCGAGGATGGCGGCCCCAAATAGCGTCGCTAGAAAACGCAAAGTAGCTGGCGCGGACGTCGAACATCCCGCCCCGCCAGGCAGACCTGATCCCATCGGCTGGATGCGGGGGCGGAAGGCGCTGGGGCAAGGTCCGCTCCGCCCCCGACTCTGCGTGTATCTTGGCTCGCCTCACTTGCGTTTCCTAGGCCCCTTGGGACGCCACACGGACCCGGGAGGGGAGGGGGGGGGGATCTGAACGCCGCTGGACGCCACGCCGCGCCGGACCCAGGCCCAGGCCAACCACCCGATGAGGTGCCGACTGCAGGGTCAGCCGAAAGGGACCCGTTTCCGACGGAGGGGAGGGGAAAGCGATCTGGATGGGCTCCACCGAGGGGGCTGAGGCGAGGACGAGGGGGTCACCACACCACTCGGTGTAAGGGCGGTAAAATGACTACCGTTCACCAGCGATTCAACAACAACAACAACAACAAAACTAAAACTACCGTGAGAAACAACGAACTTTTTTTTTGAAGTGTTTAGCAGTGATTACCAGACGGAGTGTACACATGAATACCAGAGAGTTGCGGACCCCAACAGGTTCCGTGCTCTAAAAGAACGTTTGGAGCAGGGCAGTGCAGGGAACGGCAAGACGGGGCAGGGAACGCCTTTGATGAACGCCCCACCCCGCCCGCCTCAGTCTCTTCCTCTCTCTCGCTCTCTCAACACGGTTGCCGAGCTTTGGGGTGCCCTCTGCTCCTCGTCCCGTGCTACAACTACACTGACAGTCCAGTCCAGTCGAGTCGACTCTGCGCCTCAGCACACCCCGTCCGTCCGTCCGTCCGTCTGTGTATCCGTGTGTCTGCCGCTGCTGCCGCTGCTGCTGCCGGGTCCGGGTGCCGCAAACCAGTATACTCTGCGAGACAGATCAAAGCCTTTCGCGCGCTGCAGCCTAAGCCCCTGGCAGCGGCCCCCGCGCCCCGCCCCACCCCAGCCGCGCCACGCCGTGACAGACACGATGATCTATCTGCCACGAGGACGAACGAGGACGCCTTTGCGAACCGCATTCTCGCCCTCCCTGCTCATACACAAACAAACAACACACACGCACACACACACACTCTCACACACGCACATTCCCGCTGCCAAACCATTGGCGCGTGAACATTTCACCTGAGCCGAGACGCTTCAATATGTTTGCACCACACATACCCGCCGAGTTACTCTCTCATAGACATCGGATTGAGCCGCAGAAAGAGAGACCAATCTTCCGCGTCCCCGCCACGAGGGCGCCGCTCTCTCTCTCTCTCTCGCACACAAAAAGCTCCGTGAGCTTTCTCCCTCGCACCTTTGAGCCAGGCCGGGCTGGGCAGGGCAGGGACGAGGGGCCCCGGGAAGAGGGTCGCGGCGCGCCGTTACGTCGGTTTGGTGCGGTTGTGTAGTTCCGTGTGGACTCCTCCGCCTGATAACCCTTTGCCGATGTGATAAGCGTCGAGGTGGCGCTGGGGAGCAGGGAGGGAAAAGAGTGCAGAACCAAGGCGTTACGCCTCACCCTATCATACGACCCTCAGGAGGGACCCTCCCCCCCGGCGACGAGGAGAGGAGCAGAGCGGAGTGGTCACACTTTTTCCTCTCCCTCTTTTCGCGCTCCCCGACCCTCTCCGCTCCGCTCTGCACTCATCGGCACTTCTGGACAGTGCGGTAAAAAGTCATGGCTCGACTGTTCCCTCGGGGCGCCGCGGGGCGCGCTCCTGCAGCTGCCTCCTCCCATCCTCCATCCCCCGTACCACTCCTCTCCGCGCTCCGATTCGGTCAGCAGACCGCACAGACCAGACCGCGCCAGGTTCAAAATCACGACGCGACAATCTTTTTCCCCGATCGCTGCCGCAGGGATCTGATGCTCTTTCGTTACATAAAGACACCTTGCACGAGTGGAGAGTGTGAGAGAGAGAGAGACTCTTCTCAATGTGCGGCTTGCGGGCGCGCGGAGGAGTGCTGCCACTAGTACGCGCGACGGCCGCGGCGGGGCGCGGTTCAAAATAACTCCGCGTCCCCCCGGGAGGTGCTCACTGCTCGCAGACAGGAGGAGAGAGGAGTTTCGGCGGGTATAGTCCATATTGAACGCGCACCCGCCATCCCATCACGACCCCGTCCCAACGCGAAGCAGGCAGCAGAGGGCCCACTTGTTTATTGACCGCCGACTCCTCTAACTTCCACACTCTACGACGACGGTCGCGGCCACTTCCGGTAGTCAGTCTTGGGGCCATAACGCGGTGGCGGCGGCAGGCAGGCGCGAGCCGAGCCCCATGGGAGCCACACGAGTGAGAGACAGTCAGGCGCGGACGAACCCGAGCGGGGCCAGAGCGAAGAGGTTCAAATTAACGCGTGTCGACGGCACGGCGCGGCACGCAACGCACAGCGCCTTCGACCACGCGGGGTCGTAAAGGCCACCGGCACGGCGCGCGCCCGGGCCCGGGTGCCTCTGACCAACGCCATACACCACACAACGACACCACAGCAGACCCGGGCGCGCTCGTAAACACCTCAGGGGGCGAGGCGGGGCGCGGGCGGGGCGCGGGCGGGGGCACCGCAGCACCAGCAGGAAGGCGTCGCCGACGCGCCGCCGCAAAGCCAGATCAGCCGAGGCGATAAATAAGAAATTGTCGCCTCGGTGTCGGTCGCGGCGGCAGGGCGGGGCGGGGCGGGGCGACGGGGTACCCGGGGCGAAGCGTGTGGCAGTACCCGGGCGGGGCGCAGCGGAGGGGACCGTTAGGCCGGCAGGCAGGCACCTCCCAGAGAGTGAGAGCCGCTATAAAACGACGGAGGCCGCGAAAGAGCGGCAGCAGGAGCAGGGCGTCAATCAGGATCGCGGACGCGACAGCGCCACACGGCCTGGGAGATTTGCTTTAATTTCTCGTTCCGCCGCGAGCGAGCGAGCAGCGCGGCCAAAACCCTCGGCGGCCAAAGCCCTCACAGCGCAGAGCGGGCCGCGGGGCAGGAACGCAGCCTTGAAGCAGTCTGTGTACGAACAGCCCGAGCTCGGCCCGCGGCGTGCAGCGCGGCGAGTAGCGAGCTCCGTACTGTCTGCGCGACGGCGGCCGGGGCGCCGCGCCCCGTGAGGATAGGCAGACCCGCCGCACACGGCTGCACTGCGGGACGGTCTAGCTAACATCTCGGTCTCTACGCGCGGGAGCGGGCGGCGGCGGGCGGCCAGCGCGTCGCAGCGGAGCCCCTTTGGTTTGATTTTTCTCCGATAATATGCCATTGCTTCGGCGAGAAATATACAGAAAGTAGCACAACGACGACAACACAGAGGAACTGCAGAGGAGGTGAGATTGGTGAGATGGTATGGCGGCGCCGAAGCCGGCGGGCTGGACTCAGTCACAGTGAGTTCCGCAGGCGGAAGAAATAGGAGGCGCCAAATGAGTGGAAAGTCAGATAGGCCACCAGCAGCATCCAAACGCAATACGTCGGCTGGGGAAATGAGGGGAAAAGGGGGAGGGGGAGGGGGTGGGGCTCGGCTGCTGCTGGTTGGGGAAGCTGCTGTGCTCCGCTCCTTCAGCTCTCCGCTCCGCCGGGGCTTCTGCTGCTTCTGCTGCTGCTGCTTCTGCAATGCATTGTTCCGTCCCTCTGTTTCATTTTCCTCGGCCCCTTTTCCGCGGCCACGCGCTGCGAAAGATAACAGCAAACAGCATATTGTGTGTGTCCCACCGGGGGGCCGCGGACACCCCGCCTCACCCCCGCCCCGGCCCCGAGGTGTTCCAGCAGGAGGGGGAGAAGGTGTTCCAGAGGTGTCCGCGCCGACGCGGTCAGATAGAAAGACCGCCGCATTCACATTCCTATTTTTTTTTCCTTCTTTGCTACACCGTTCGCAGCAGCACAAGGATATCTTTTATACCAGAGTCACGGCCGGTCACAGCAGCACGGCATGACCGGAATGTGCACATGTGACGAGGAGGGCTGGTTCTCGCGGGGCGCGCGCCGCGAGTCTGCCTGCTGCCTGCGGCCGTTACCGACACTCGGCGCCTTCTTGTCCGCCGCGCCGCACCGGACCGCACCGCAGAGCAGCGCGCCGAGAGCCGAGATGGCGATGCGTCGACAGAAAAGCCCAGGCTGGCCGGCCGTTAGGGGCAGCTGTGCGGGTGTGCGGAGGGCGGGGCGGGGCCAACGCCAGAGAGATGACTCCTCCCGCGGCGCGCCGGCGGGACTAGACGGGCTACATAGCGTACGGCTCTATTCCATCCCACTTCCTCCCTCAAGAACTACGCGGCCAAATTGCCCTTTACTACACTCGTGCACTACAACACCAACTGCGTGCACACGATTCACATGCTGCAAAAATATAGGGTAGAGAAAATTATAAGGGACAATATACACGGAGAAAACGACGTCTTGGTTTCCAAGCAGCTCTTGCACGGTAAAAACGATGTCTGATTTTTTGAGGAAAACGGGAAAACTTTGAGGACCTTGTAGACTTAGAGAAAAATTCTTAAGATGTTAAGGAAAGTCTCCGCAAAATTTGTGAAGATGCCCCTTATTTTGTGAGGAGTCTCGGAGTCTCCCTCAAATTACGGAAGTTCCTCAAATTTTTCCCCGGTTTTCCCCTTTTCCTCAAAAAAAAATCAGTTATTGTTTGTACGGTGTGTGGAGAAAATACGCAGGGTTTCCAGGGCTGCTTGAAAACCACGACGAAGTTTTCTTCGAGTTCGAGAAACTTGTCAGAGAAAACAAAAACACATTTTTCCTCCAGAAGAGCGATAGGGGTCTAGGAGCGTGGATGGGATAGTTAGTGAGCCGGGGGAACGCGGTGCGGACGTGGTGCTAAGCAGAAACCGTATGTGGTGGTGCAGTCCAACCGGGGCCCGCCCGCCTAGCCCCCGCCCCGCCGGCGGCGTGCATCACCCCCTAGCAGTGCACGCCCCTGTACCTCGCACCCACCCCCGGTCCCGGAAGGACACCGGAAGTGCAGACGAGGGCGCGGATGTCGGGGCGCAGCGGGGCGATGCGGGGCGCGGGGCTGCCAAGTGGCAAGGGCCGGCACGCCACGCTGCCAGCAGGGGTGCCGTGATGCGATCCCAATTAGCCGAATGCTCTCACCCCGCCCCGCCCCGCCCCGCCCCGCGGCCCTTCTGCCGGCCCCACAGCGCACCCTCCCTCCTGCGCCCTCGAGGAGTAGGGCCGGGCCGGGCCGGGGGGTGAAATCCACGCGAGCGATAAGACAATCGTCCCCAGCCGCTTTCATCAACTCGCGCTGGAGTCGCTATGGAGTCACGTCCCGCCCAGGCCGGGTCGGGTCTGGCCAATTCTCAGCACCATGCCAATACACCGCGGAAACCCAAACTGTGCGCATGTCGCACTTACGGGAGAGTTTTAATAATTATTATTGTTGCATACATTCAAACAAGTTAAGGTAAGGTAGCGCTCTCCTAGGGATTTCACTATAGAGTACCATTTCTCACACCTCCAAGAGTGCGACTTTTACAAACTTGGGTTTCAATAGTAATGAGCGGTGTGCCCTGCACCGTTGGTCTGTTTTTGTCACGCGCGAGCAGCACGCCTATTCACATCCGTACTTTTCGAGGTAAGAACCACGTGCAATCTACTCAGTAAATAATAATACGGAAAAGAAAGACAATCTCACTTTTAAATTTGTTTTGAGCGCGCGGCTCGCGACGCGCGTGCCCTCATCATACGATGCCGTATTATTCCAATTTCGTTTTCGAGCCCAGCCATGCCCCCTCCCCGTCACCACGCCCCGCCCCGCCTCAGGGCCACAGGCCAAGCGCACGCATGTTGTGCGCTGTGCCCCCTCCCCCCCTCAGGACCGGGGAAGCGTGCTAAAATGTCGCAGCGTCGCCGGAGGGAAGTAGGAAAATAAATAGAGACTAAGAGAAAGGAGGAGGGAGAGGAGTAGCACAGGGAGGGAGGGGGGGGGAGGGGGGGAGGTCCAAGAGCGTCAGAGGCGGAATGACCGTGCAGCGCCCAACGAGACAGCAGTGCTTGACTTTTGGGCAACACCTTTGTAGCAGCGGCAGGAGGGCGGGGCGGGGCGGGGCGGGGCGCATCTCGCGCGGCAAGGGCATAAAAGCAGCAGGGCGGTGCAGCACAGTAGGCCCCTCTCACCCTCCGCAACCCCCGCCCCACCCCCGCAAGCTGGGACTACTTTCCTCGCCCGACTTTGAGTCGGTAATTAGGGACAGCGAGTACAAACATGCCTCTCTTTAGTCGTGTGCGCAAGAATTATTAACATCGCCAGCCATCCCCTGGCCCGGCCCGGCCGGCACCCGGGCCCACTCCCGCCTCCTCTCCGACTGACCCCGGCGCCGCGCCAGTCGCCTGCCTCCCACCGGGCCGGGCGCATTCAGCAGCCGTATGAATGGAAAGTTAAAACAAATGCAGAAAAAAAAGGGGAAGCAAATAATAAGCGAATAAAAGGAAATAGGGGGAGGGTCCCGGTCCGGGCCAGGCCAGAGAGGCATGTTTGTAAAAAATCTAACGAGCACCGTGCGCGACTGGGCACGTCCGGCAAAGGGCCAGTCCAGGCGTAAGAAGCGGCCGCCGGCGCCCGCCGAGCCGCGGGTAGGCGACCCAACGTACACAACGCGACGAGGCGACGTCGCGTCGTGTCCTCCCCGTCGGCTTCGCGTCCCTCTCTCATTCTCGGAGGCTGGCGCGCCACAACTCCTCGCGCAGGGCCCAGGCGCCGCCGGGGTGCTTCGCCCGGGGCGTTAAACTAATTTCCTCTGAATTCTCGTCACCTTCAGGGTGTGATAAGGCCCCCGCTCCGTGCCACCCCCGCACTATGTACCGCTCACGGCCCTGCGCCGCCCCTACGGGGACAAACAAGTGAGGTCCCACCTCCCCCACCCCCACCCTGCTCCTGGCGAGCCCAGCACCACCACCGGCATGACGGGGGAGGGAAGGCAAGGACCGAGCCGGCCAACGGCGGATACTCTCAGCGAGAGGGAAAATTGGTGAGAATTAGTCGAGTTGGAGGAGCGAGTGGCGCTGCGGGGCAGGGGAGGGCGCCTGGACGGGACGGGGTTTATGGTCGGACAGCCCGTGCCCCTGGGGCCTGGGGTCGGGAGGGATGCTGGGGCCGTCGGAGCGCTAGGCTATGACCACCCCGACGTCGGGTTGGGTAGGGCGCACGCAAGGTCACCCGCCTGTCATCCCGTCCCCCGCACCCCGCCCGCGCCCCCGGCCGGGCACAGCCTTATATATATTCGCCCGGCTAGCGTGGCGTAGAGTAGCGTGTGGCATAGCGGGCCAGCAGCAATCTCACGGCGAGGAAGTCTTCGCTTCCTGTCTTCCCCCGAGCCCGCGCGGCGTGCAACAACATTTTTCAATCTTCCTCCGGGCGCTTCCGCTGAGCTCCCGGCTCCCGCACACTCCCCCTGCTTATTCGCCCTGCCCGCCTTCTCCTGTGCCGCACCTCAAGGCAAAGGTCGCCGACGGGACGAACCGGGCCGGGACAGGACAGGGCGCGCAGGACACGAGGATGACGCCTGATGAAGGAACCATAGAACCTCCCTCCACGGCAGCCCCACGGGAGGGCCCGGCGCTGCGCTGCGAGGGCAATTCTCCTGAGCGGCCCCCAGTGAGTGCTCCTCGGCCCCGGCCCCGGCCCCCACCGCCCCCCAGCCGAGCCGCGATCCGAACCCCGAGTCAAAAACCTCAGAGAAACGCGGAGCTCGGTCCGCAGGCCGTGGCAGTCGACTCCCCGCCCCCGCCCCCCTCCTCCTCGCAGCAGCTCCGCCCCTCCTGCGTCGCCTATCCACGAATATTCCTCGCAATCTAGACGAGACAGCGCGGCCCCGCCCGGCCCGGCCCGCCTCCCCAGAGGGAAAGCAAAAGCCTTCGACCGAGCCAGAGCAGAGACGGTGGAGGCGGTAGTCTGCAGGGCGGTGGCCGGTGCCGGGCCGGGGCCGGGCCGGGGCCGGCCCAGCCCCGCTCAGTCGAGTCTCAGCTTCGCCGCCGTTACGTCACCTGCCCTATGACTCGCTGGCCTGCTGTCTGACACTTTAGGGCGGCATCGCCTTTCGCCACCCCGGGCTCGATATTTGCCGTCGGGTCGGGGGAAGGCGCGCCCGCCCCACCGGCGCGCGCCCTTGTAATATCGCTGCCCCGAGCTGCTCACTTAGCGTCGCTTTGACAACCGAACGGACCGGGCCAGACCAGGCCAAGCGCCCGGCTTGGCAAACAGGGCGCATTGTATGCCCAGGCCGGTGACACCCACCCCTGGGTGTGACCTGGACCCACCGCACAGCAACGGCGCTCGAAGACAGAGACGGAGGTAATAGTCCTATAGCAGTATACTCACGCTTGCAGGCCTTCCTGTGCGTGATGGGCTTGGAGGCGTCCCGGTAGTAGCCCTCGCGGCAGTAGTGGCAGTGGCGGCCCGCGGTGAAGTGCCTGCACTTGAGGCACACGCCGCCGGACACGCGGCCCGACAGCTTCCACAGCTCCATGTTGAAGCGGCACTTGCGCGCGTGGCCGTTGCAGTTGCACGCTGCAAAACAGAAAGAAAAACAAAATAAAAACTCTTTCAGAGAAGTCACGATAAAAAAAGAACGAAGTAGATATTCTTCTTGCAGTTCCTCCTCCTTTTATACACTCCTTCCCCATGGAAGCAGAAAACATTTCGATAACCCCGATTTGAGGCGGCCCGCCCCGCATAACTCTAGGAGGAGGGCTCGGCTCAACTCCACGGGCCGGGCAGGCCAAGTTCATACACCGGCGCGGCACGCAGCGGCCCGGGGGTGGAGGAGCGGGGAGCGGAATACTGTTCAAAATTTTGCCGAAAAAGTTAACAAGAAAAGTCCGTTAATTATGCGCTGACAACAATTCCTTTTTTAAAACAGGAAAACTTTAAATGGACAATTACAATATTGACAAAATAAAAAATGTCAAAAATATTTTAGATCTGTTGTCAAAATAGTGGATTGGATTTGCTAAGGTTCCAGCTGAATACAGGGCTCGAGCCTCTTCGAAAGCAGGATTCAGGAAACAAGATCGTGAGAGAACAACTGCTTTTTAACAGGGAAAAGGGGGACTCAACTTTCACGCCATATCTCTCGCACCCCACCACAATTTTCCGCAGAGTCCCGCCGGCCCAGCGGCAGGGCCGCACATACCGGAGAGAGGAGCAGAACTCCGAAAAACGTTACTTTCCATCGCCGGGTCGAGCCAGGCTTATTAAACTGAAATTACTATGCGCGACATGAGTTTATCTTCCGGGAGGAGCCCAGCCGAGGGCGGCAGGGAAGTCCTTCTCAAGGGTCCGGAGCGGTCCCCCGGTCCGGCTCGTCCCGTGACTCCGCGTGGCACGCGCCCCAAACGGAGAAAAAAAAATAAAAGAAAGCAAATAATTGCCAGGAAATGAAATCCGCAAGAAAGGGGTGGCCGAAGAACTAACACGACACACGACGATACAACAACGAGACGCACGCAAACAGTGACCGGCGCGGGGGGCACCCTCTGGGACCGGATGGGGACCGGTAGAGGCAGGCGCATCTCCTCCAAGCAGGCCGTCTGTTTGCAGACTGGCCTGGTCCCCGTCACATCACACGGCAGGGCGGGGGGCGAGGCGAGGGGCGCGCTCCTCGCGGGTCCAGATGTTCGTAATTGTACCTCTCCTCTCCTTTGGTCCGGCCCGGGCCGGGTGGCCGGTCCCGGCCGGCACTAGCGTTGCTAGTGCAACCCCCCCCCCCCTCTCGCCATGCTGGGAAGGGCGCGGGGCGCGTTCCCTTCTCTTCCCTTCCTCTGCAGCGCGGAGCGGGGAGAGAGAGAGGGAGAGTGTGTTTTGCAGGGCGATTCTCGGGGCGTTCCCGGGGCGTTCGCAGGCCCTCATTGGGGCTGTTTTACGGCCCGCCGGCCGGCCGGCACGTCCGCGAGTTATAATAAGGACCCGGGAGCGGCCCCGCCGGGCCCGGCCGGGCCTGCTGGGGGCAGGGAGGGGTGCCCCGTCCTGTATATATACATAGGGTAATAAGGATGGCAGGGGATAAAATTTGGGCCCCACAGTGAAACAATACACTACGCCCCCCATACCTCCCCTCAAGTTGTACGACGGCCTCAGCAGCAGGTCTATACTCCCTGGACTCTCCCGCTTCCGCCCCTGTTCCTGCCGCGGCCCGCCCACCCCACCTTAGGAGTGACCTACCACCGAGAGGGATACAACTCAAAAAATTTTTGTAAACCTCGTAATTCACAAAAATTCAGGAAAATCCAGAAAAGCGTTTGGAAAAAATTCAAGAAAATTTACAAATATTTTGGTAGAATCCAAGCAAAAATTCGACAAGAATGCACAAAAATTCACAAAAACAATAAAAAAATAAAAACCAAAAATTCACAAAATTTGTACACCAAAATTCAGATTTGTTTCCCCCTTGCCCACCACATACGTGATGCCACCTGCCGTCGCGTCCACAGGTGCGGGGCGGGGCAGAGCAGGGGCGGTTTCACGCGCCCCGCCGCCCCGCCGGCGAGCACTTTGAGGAAACCCGCCCGAACACAACAAGGTACAAGGTATTCTTAGGCGGGCCCCGTCTCGGCCGAGTCCCGCCGACCTGCGGCCTCTCCCCTGGGACTCCCCAGCGCTGAGTGGTGGGGCGCGCGGGGGCCACAACATGGTCCCGGGGGAGTGTCCGCCCAGCCGGCCGGGCCAGGGCCAGGCGTGCGCCGCGCTGTCGTCGCGCTGACGAGCTCCGACACAAGGTCCTCCCCCATACTGTCCGGCCGACGACGCTCACAACAAGACAGTTAGGTCTGAGCTGCGGACAATATTGAGCTAAAACCTCTCTCCGACTCCCACATCGCTGCGGACCAAGGTCCTGTAAAGTGCATCCAGCAAGGAACAAAAGGTACATAGGAGAAGCAGCGCTCCCTCCAGCAGCATGAAGAGCACCGCGTCGCAGCTCGCAGGTTCAACAGCCGCCGAGTCGGTGTCGGTATCTCTTTTCTCCCCCTCCGGGACCGTCCGAGACCCCTGCAGGCCCCCCTTCTGTAACATCCCCCCCTCCCCCCCGTGCCTGGTCAAAACGGCTTAAGATTCCGCGGGTACTCCGCGGTGGCGCGCCGCGCGCGTCCCCGGGGCCGTTCTCGCGATAAGCGCCGCGCGCGCGAGGTGCGTGCTGGTGCGAGGAGGAGGAGGGGCGTGAATAGTGGCTCCTTGTCGCACCTCACGGCGGCAGAGGCAGCAAGCGGGAGCCTCCCTTGGGACGCGTTGCCGGGCCACGCCGCTATTACGGCTCTGATTGATGGAGTTAGTTGTTGGCGTGCGCGTAGGAGGCTGGCCGGGCCGGGCCGCGCCGCGCCCCGGAGGCCGGAGGCGGGGCGGGGCGAGCATCGCGCACGCCCCCCCCCCTCTCTCTCTCTCTCTCTCTCTCTCTCTCTCTCTCTCTCTCTCTCTCTCTCTCTCTCTCTCTCTCCCCCCTCGCACCTGTACTGCACGAGGTGGAGCGTGGAGCGTGCCGTGTTTCACAACGCCGCCTCCTTCCCTCCTCTCTACAGCCGTCGCTGCGCATATCAAGGCGTCTCACTCTCCAGTTATTTTTCGGCGCGCGATGCGAGGTGGAGAAGCAGTCGTGTAATTACGCCTCGCGGCCGCTGCCCGCCTCGCCGCCCCGGTGAGGCGACCCCTCCCACGCCCCCCCCCCTCCTCCTCCTCCCCAGCCCTCACGCCCCGGAGAAGAATGTGCCCCCGGCCCCGCCTACAGGAGATATTAAATTAGGACTGCACTAATAGATGGGATGAAACTGCAAGGCAGCGAGATATTGCAGCTTGCTTTGCACGTCGGCGCAAAGCCAGCCCTTCTCCTCGCCAAGTTCCACACCTCATAAAGAGCGAGACGACGCTGAAGTAAGTGTAGCGGGTTGGTTTCGCAGTGAATTCAGGTACACATTTTCAGAATTCGACCACAACGAGAAGTTAAAAAGAAAACTATACATCTTAGAGGAAAGATTGTGAGTGTAGAATAAGACCATGAAAGCAACGCTGGGGATGCATAAACTAGTCACCTCGCCAGTCACCGTTGTGGTCGACACGTCCGCGGGGCGAGGTCCGATGGGAACTAAACCAACACCGCACCCTCCGAGAGCAATAAACAATCCGCCAAACAAGAAGTAGAAGTTCTATGAACTTTGAAGGCGCGAAAGGGTTTATTTGGGAGGAGGGGTGGGGGGCCACAAGTTTGGATCCGTGGCGCGCGTGCCAAACGCCTAGTGCCAATAACCTCGCAATCATCATACGCCCGCCCTAAACCGAAATAGAACCGCCCGACTCTGCCTGCACCCCGCCCCGCCCCGCCCCGCCCCGCCCCGCCCCGCCCCGCCCCGCCCCGCCCCGCGAGTGAGCGTCTGCTGCGGCGAGGAGCCGAGACCCTGTCGGACCGGACGAGACGAGACCTGAAGGACCCAGCACAGCAGCGGGGCGGGGCGGGGCGGGGCGGGGCAGAGCGGAGGCCGCTGCGCCGTCCTGTGTCCACGCCCCAGCCGCGTTTAATCAAGTCGTCGCATTCCATCAGCTCGCAAAGCGTTCGCCAAAATAAAAAAAAATAAAAAATGAAAGAGTGGGAAGCAGGACGCGCAAGCAAAAAAAAATATTAAAAAATTCTACATTGAAGGGAAACAAAATAAAATAAAACAGCACACAGAAGTCTTGAAGGGTGCGGCGCGCGATGCGTGAACGCAAGCCAGCGGCGCAGTGCCGAGCCGATCCGCGAGAAACTCGTCGGATCCAATATACACCAGCCGAGCCTAGCACAGCCAGTCAGCCCTGCCCAGGGCGATTTTAATTCCCAGTGTTGCTGTTGGGGGCGCGCCGAGCGCCGCGCCGCTCCCCTTTCCTATTGGACGCAAAATAAAAAAGTATTAAAATTTCACACTTGCATAGTCAGCTAAAGCCCCTCCGCCGCGCGGCGGGCGTGCTATAAGGGGCGGGGTAGCGGAGGGAGGCGGCGACTCCACGCCGCGCCGGTTTTCGTTGGCACGATAACAAAGTCAGACAAAATTTTGGGAAAAACCTGCTGAACGCCACTACGCCGAGACACGCGAACTAACTTTAATACAGTTTCCGCCGGCACCTCTGAATAAAATAGCACATCTCTTTAAGCAAACAACACCTTAATTTTTTTTCTAGAAAACAAACACGTCAAATTTGTTTTTATGAGAAAATAATCTTGAGCCTCCTCTTTTTAGGCATATCGGCAATCAGTATTGCCTCGGATACATCTGCCCGGCGGTTGCGATGCCGCCCCTCCCCGCCCACACACAAGCGGCAATGGCATTATCCGCCTCCTGTGTGTCTGTTGGACTGTTTTGCAGCCTTGTGCCCCCCCCTTCCCCCAAATCCCCGCAGCCCCACACACGCTTGGGGTTCTACGGTTCTACACGGTGTGATTGACTCTGGACGTGCTGGGCGGCCGGCCAACACACTCTCCTCCTCCTCCTCCTCCTCACGGGGAGCACCTGGGGGAGGAAGGGGAGGAAGGGGAGGGAGGGAGGGAGAGAGAGAGAGAGAGAGAGAGAGAGAGAGAGAGAGAGAGAGAGAGAGAGAGAGAGAGAGAGAGAGAGAGAGAGAGAGAGAGCGGGAGAGCAGAAAGGGGAAAGAGAGAGAGAGAGAAGGAGAATACTGAGACGAAATAACGCGCGACGCGCGAGCGCCAGGCGTTTACGCACGCCAAGATGAGGCAGACAAAACACGACGTGCATAAGCAGCGGCAGCAGAGATGAGAAAACGAGGAGGGATGGATATGGAGCGGGCTCTGGTATGGAGGGATGCGGGGAGGCGAGGCGGCGCCGCGCTGACGGAGGTGAAGGATTGTGCACGGTGGGGCGGGGAAGGGCGCGAGGCGCGGTGGTTACATAACGAGCCACGTACAAATCGCGGTGTAATTTACGCAGCGGCGGGGTCCTGCTCCACCCGGCCCCGCGGCCCCGGCTCTCTCCCCGCCCCTCCCGGGCCTGCTGGGCTTGGCTCCCGCCCCTGCACCCCTGTCCTGGGCTGCCTGCTAATCAGCCGAGCATCATCAGGGAAATGATCTGATGCGATTCGCGTGGAGCCGCCCGCCTGTCCCTGCTGCGTACACCTACCTTCTTACTCTCCCTCCCCATCCAACCTCCCCGCGCCGAGCCCGGTAGGCAACCCCCTCAGGAGGGAAACGTCAGAGAAATTATTTCGAGCGAATTCCCAGAGGAAATCGACGCCCTGACGCGCCGGTGCTGGTGAGGCTGCTGCTGGGCGCTGCTGGGCCGGGCTGGGCTGACAGATATAAACGGCGCGGGCCCACTACGCGTACGCACGCGTGTCGACGTGCGGGTGGCGCCCGCCCTGCAGGCTGATTCACAAGATCGCCGCCCGCACGCTGCGGGAACTCGCAAGAGTGTAAATGTGGCATTCACTCTATGGAAATTCAGACACCTGGATGTGAGCGACATTCACACACATGTTTGCATCAGAGAAGAGGAAGAGAAGGGGCGGGCATCAAAGACACGCCCGAGGGGCCCTTACAAAATCAGTGTACACACTAAAACAAAATCAGTTCATAAATCAGAAAAAGAAAAAATAAACAGAAAAATTATTTTTTAAAAAAATCAAGAAAAAATCATTAAAAAAATTTAAGGAAAAATAAGTGAAAATCAAGAACAATCACAAAACCAGAAAAATTAGAAAAATCTGTGTATGTTTGAATTTATAGAGGACTCCTCGGACACGGCCCTGCGCCCGCAAACCACAGCGGCGCAAGTGCGCTGCAAGTGGCTGTGCCGGGCTGTGCCCCCTCTGCCCGCCGGCCAGCGACGAGAAACTGCTCTCAAACGGCATCGCGCGGCAGCAGAGCATCGCGCTCTATCCTTATCGCACTCAAAGATCGCTGCCACACCCGTCCTTGGACGACACAGCCATAGGTTCGACAAGGACGGAGAGCCATCTTCTGAGTCAGCCAGCTGGTTACTGCTTACTCTTCTCTGCTCGGCCATTCGCACGCGGGGCGTGGCGCGGCGGTAGCGGAAATCGATGCACACATGACGCATCGGGGCAAACTTCTATATGGCCGCAGGCACTTACGGGCGCTCTCCGCACGGCGCAATGTGTGATTGTGTGCGCATTACTGCAAACGTTGCGTGCCATAATGTAGTCCGTCTGCGCTCTGCTGTAGGTGGGGAGTTTCCTTGACCTTCCCCAGCTCTCACTCACTCACTCACTCACTCACTCACTCACTCACTCACTCACTCACTCACTCACTCTGCAAATCTAAGTGTGATACTACATGTCGGTTTAAACTGCGAAACTTTAGTTTCGCAGTTAGAACTGCAAAACGCTCAAGTTCGTCAGCTAGTTCGTCAGTTTAAACTGCAAAACTCTCGAGTTCGTCAGTTTAAACCGAGGAACTTTTTTGCAGTTTAAACTGACGAACTCGGGAGTTTTGCAGTTTAAACTGACGAACTCGGGAGTTTTGCCGTTGTAACTGCGAAACGAAAGTTTCGCAGCTTAAACTGACATGTGGTATCACACTTAGATTTGCAGAGCACTCACTCACTCACTCACTCTGGCCCTCGAGAGGGGGTCTCGCCCTTTCCTCAACCATACTACGCGGTTCGGACTTTGCGCGGTGCGGGCCAGTGAACTCCGAAGAAGAAAAACAAGAGAGAAACTCAGTGTATCAAATTAATTTGATACATGAAGGGTAAACTCGTTCTTTACGTATTATCTCTTATGTATTGTGCTCAGTATGGTGGTATATTTCTTAATCAGAATCAGTATTAACGAATCAAACTGGTTGACGAGAAAAGTATTTCTGTAATCATACAGAATTTTGCTTGAAGGCACACAAATTTTAAACTGTGTAACTAGTATACATGGACATCCAATTATTCGCGGTTGTCTAGGAACCAAATTATTCTGTTTCTTCTTCATTTTTCGCCTTGAAGAAGTTCGCTGCTGTCCCGCTAGATGGCGGCGATCTGCGCATGCGCATCGTGTATTTTATGATTGTAAACACACATTGTTTACCAACACTTCTAGCTTTGTTTATTTTAGTTAAATAAATGTTAAAATTGGTTAAAATTTTTGGAAATTAATAAGGGTATTTTGTTTTATTGCTACGTCGTTTTTCACAGTATAGGATGATTACAGAATAAAGTTATTGGACTTCGAACTTTCCATCCGCGGGCGCTGACTATGACTCGACTAGATGGAATTTAAAAACGATTTTTCGCGAAATTTTACCTACACAATCGGAAAAAAACCCTCTATTATTGATTCATTACTAGAGCAGAACCTATAGTTTGGTACTATTCAGTAAGTTGTAAGTGTTGTAAATCCAGCGCTGAAAGTGGGGACTAAATTGTACCGTACTGAGCACAATACTCGTTCTATCTTCCACCTCCAGAAATGGATGATGAGAGATGGAGGTAAAGAACGAGTAAAAATACAAATATATACACTGGAAATCCAAGTGTACGAATGTCTTACACTTGTAAGTGTGTAAATGTCCGTTAGTACACTAAGGGGTGCAACTTTCTGACTACCACTTAAAATATAACTTCTGAGGTCAGCATCATCTCCGGCGTAAAATTTCCTTTCAAACGAGCTCGCATATGATAGGGTTGCGATTTACAGTGAAGTGGGGTATGTTCATCAAATCAAATGTCTGAAGTTGTATTTAAGGGCGTGTTCATAGTAAAGTAACAATCTCAACCCTATCACATGCGATCACATGCCAGCTCGTTTGAAAGTAAATTTTACGCCGGAGATGATACAGACCTCAGAAGTTATATTTTAAGTGTTAGTCAAAAAGTTGCTGTATATGTATACAAATATATAAAAGATATTTTGGCGAGCATCGTACCGCGGTTGCTACAAGCAGCGAGGCCCAACACGCCGCACGGCGCACCGTGCCGGTGTGCGGGTGCCGACCAGCGCCATTAATTTGCGTGACCTTCCCTTCGCTTCCCCTCCCCTCCCGGCCTCTCCTCTCACTCCACGGCCTCTCCACGCTCACCGCGGCCCTACCGCGGGGCTGGCCGGGCCGGGCCGGGTGCACCCGAAAGAGACCACCCCGTCTCTCGCTCTCTTTTTCTTCACCCCGCCGCGCCCCGCCCCGCCCGCGTGTTGTGTGTGTTTGGGGCTCGACTCGACACACTCGAGCCCAGCCCAGCCCAGCCAGGGCGGCCTGGCGATTTCGAAAGCGGCCCCTCCGAGGGATTCCGGATGAATTCACTCGCCTTGATGCCGCTGCTATGCTGAGCTGCTGCTGCTGGGGGCGACGAGCGGCGCGGCGGAGAGACGGAGAAAGGCAGTCGGGGGAGGTGGCGTGCGGGAGAGGAGAGGGAGAGAGAGAGAGAGAAGGGGGTGGGGGTGGAGAGACTGTTGTTAGTCGTCTCGTCTGCCCCTCGTATTTGCTAAGGGGTTGCGGCCCCAGAGCGCCCCGTACACACGTACGGCCCACAGTGTACGCTGCGCCCGGGTGCGCGCTGCGCCCCTCACACACAGGCCAGGGGCCGCCGCCGGGCCAGGGGCCGGGGGCCCCAGCCTGTCGACCGAGGAGAAAGAGAGAGAGAGAGAGAGGGGAGCTACGTGAGCAATTATCCGAGGAGATTTCAGCTCATGTGTTCAGTGTTTGATTTGGGCGCGGCCAGCCCGACCCAAGGGCTATGGCCGGCCCCCGAATCGGACTGGGCGGCAACAAGCACGGCCTCCACTGCCCCCTCGCTTTATACCACGCACCATCGGTACAAGAAAAAGGGGGAAAAGGTTGCGACCCCTACAAGAACACGGCGCCCAAGGTATCGCCCGCCACCGCAGGAAGACCAGCTGCACCCCAAACTGCTGCAGCGCTAATACAACACCAAGCGTTTGAGTAGCGATATGGGAAAATAAAAAGAAGAAAGAAATGCTTTCCCCGACACTGCGGGCAGAAACGCGGGCGCGGGTGAGTAGGCTGAAGGCACCCCCCACCCCCACCCCCTACCCCCACCCCCCTCAGATCCCTCGGTCGTGATCCGCCCCGCCCCGACTGGATCTGGTCTCAGCTCGGCCATTCGCCGGCTGCATGCAAAAGGGCCTTGCTGTCCATCCCCTGGGGGGCCTGAGGCACACACACACACACACGCGCTCTGCCTCTCTCTCCTTTTCTCTCTCTACCCCTCTCTCACACATACACAATCGCGAAGCCCACGAGGCAGGAGGTGAGAGAGGAGGGGGAAGAGGCGCACACACACACACAGGACACCACTTTAGGCCTTCTTTTGCATTTCCCTTTCGTCATCTCCGCACAGGTCCAGCCGCCCGTCCCACGTAGTGTTTGGCGGCGGCCAAACTGGAGGGACACACACTCCAGTCGGCAGGTCACAGCCTCGAGCACGGCCAGGTCGAGAGAGAGGGGAGGAAAGGGAGGGGGACATGAGCCCATGGATGCCCGAGGAGGGAGGGAGGGGGGAGGGTCCTGGCTTGAGCCCCCCTGGCCCGCGCCGTACCGGCCAGGCCCGTCGCACAGAGAGCGGATCGCGACAGAGCGAGGCCGATCAAAGCAGAGACTCCGCTCCGCCTCCCCTTCCTCCCCAGCCACTTTGGGGACTTAAGCCTCAGAGCTTCTTACGGCGGGGTGACCCTTACGCGCGTGACTGTTAGCGGAGGCTTGGGCGGAGCGGAGCCGGAGCGAAGCGCGTTTCGCTTTTGCCTATACACGACACAGTAACACAGTGAGTGTGCAGGAGGCAAGGGGCGGGGCCATAGGCGGCACGGGTGCGATAGGGGATTGGGGAAGGGGGGGGGCGACTGGATGTTTGTGCGGGTGTTTTGTGAGCGAGCACCCGCCGGGCTGGGGAAGGGAGGAACAAATGAAGCTGCTACCGATGAGCCCCACACCCTTCCCCATGTCCATGTCCGCGTCACGTACGTATCCGAGGTGAGGGGGGAGGCGCGGAGAGCCCCGGAGTCCAGCACGGGCAGACCCTTTCAATTAGTGCGATCGGGAGAAGAGAGTTGTTGTTGGGGGTGGAGAGGGAGAGAGAGAGGGGGAGAGAGAGAGAGGGGGGGGAGAGAGAGCGAGAGAGAGAGGGGGGGAGAGGGGGGCGGGAGCAGTGCGCAAAGAGGGTCCGTCTGCGAGTAGTTTCATTAAGGGGGCGTGCGGTAAAGGAATAAAAAGGAAAGCACGGGGAGAGGAGGAGGAGGAGAAAAGTCAAGGAGGGGTTGCGAAAAGGAAGCAAAATGAAGAAAGAGCTCACGCTACGCCGTCTATTTAAGAGTTTGTTTCGAACCTGCTCGTGTTTGTTTCGAAAGACTCGTCAACTTGGGCGCCGCGCAGAGGCAGACACGGGGAGGGGAGGAGGGAGCAGCTCATTACTCAAGGTCGACAGGAGGCCGCACTCGCACGCCCCGGGCCCCGCCCCGCCCCGCCCCGCCGCGCGACAAAGGCCTGCTGCCCGGGGTGCGCCTCCCGGTAATAACAAAATCGTTTCCAGTCCGGCGGCAAATTTCTTACGACTACGAAGAAAGGGACACCTCTCGTCTGGAGGGCCTGGCCGGGCCTCGGCCCTCCTTGATATTCGCAAGGTCCTACCCCATCCCGCCCCGCCCCGGTGCGCGCCCCAGCCCAGCCCGGCCCGGCCGCTGCTCAAGGCCTAGCCTGCCTGGAGCCGAGCAGTGTTGCTGCAAGCCTTTGATCAGTGACTGTTATAAGCCGGGGCCCGGGCTACAGGGAGGGGCCCCGTACGCGTCGCAGGGAAAGGGAAGGGAGGGGCGGCGGAGAGGTGGGGGGAGGGAGGCGCAAGGAAGGGCAGGGCAGGGGTGCTACAGTCCGCAACCACCACAACTTATTGCAGCCCGCCCGCGCCCAGCCCGGGCCGAGCCCGGGCCGAGCCCTACTCGCCTCCAACAAGGCTTTCAGTCAGCCCGCACCCCGCCCCGGCTCTCAGCGCGGGCGTCATGCCGCGTTAGGCTCGCGCCCGCGGTGGGAAGGCAGGGCCAGGGGGCAGGGGCAAGAGAGGCGCGCTGCCGCCGCCGCGGGTAAAGGGTGTCACGCCGCGCAGGGAAAGATGCAGTGTGCTGTGCCCCCGCGTTTTATTTGTGTGCTGACAGGTGCAACGCGGTGGCGTGGCGCGGCGTGGCGCGCGCCGGGGGTAGCGAGGCGTCGCGGTGCGTATCAGTCGCCGTGGGTGGGCGCCGCGGCGGCTGCAGTGGTGGCGCCCCCGTGCCGGGCCAGGCCGCAGCTGATGGGCGCGAGGGGGAAACAACACGGACTTTTTTGTACACCTCATAATCCAGAAAAAATTAAGAAAATTCGGAGAAATTCAGAAAAAAATCACGAAAATTTCACCAAAATTTGCAAAACTGGTTAAAATTGAGGCAAAAATTCACAAAATTTCTGAAAATTTCACAAAAATTTCCGAAAATTTACAACATTAGTACACCAAAATTCAGATATCTTTCCCTTTTGGCTGTGTGTACACAGGCTGCCGCGTGGACGAACGGCGATAGCGACGGACACGGACACGCTGCACATCGCCTGGCGGAGCGGCTCGGCGCAGCACGGCGCGCCCACCCGACCCGGATGCCGCGCCGCCGGTCAGCTTGCTTGGTGCATACGCAGTCTTTTTGGCACGGCCCCGCCAGCCCCGCCGCGCCGCCATGAAGACGGATTTAGGGAGAAATTCCTGGCGTGCTGGGGGTCTAATGTGCGTAAACAAGCGCGGGGGTTGCGGGCCGGGCCGGCCGGCCGCGTGTGGGCGTACACTCGTGCCGACAAGACCCTCTCCCTCTCCCCCTTCCCTGGACCGGCTAAAACCGCGCCTTTGTTCGCCGTGGCTGTGCCGGGCCGGGGCTTATTCTGCGAATGGGTTTGAGTACTCGAGTCGGGCGGGAGCGTCTCTGGCCCCCTGGACCCTATACAGCAAACCTGCTGGCGAACCTCTTCTGCGTCCATATTAGCCTCGGGTAGTCCCTCCTTCTGGCGTTGTTGTAATATACGAACTGCTACCAGCACCAGACTTCTTGGGACATCAGTAGGAAGCAGTCTCCTTACCTAAAACAGAGAGAGAGAGAGAGAGCAAAACAAGATTAGGTAAAAGAAAAGGACGCAGGATGTAAATGCATAACCCCATGCACTCTCGTTACGACAGGGAAACGATGCCCGCTCGGCCCTTCCCAGCTGCCGCATCTGCCCCCACCCCTCCCATGGCCCACCCCTTCCCGCGGCTCCCATATAATTTGTCAGCCAACCGCCCGGCTCGCGTGGATTTCGATGAAAATTGCTTTGGTGTCGCAGCCCGCGAGCGATGACATATCTGACAAAATATCGCGACCGCCAACCAAAACATAACCCGGCTATTTCGATCGGGGACGAGGCCGCGCGGCTGGTCGCTCATTGCAAGATCCGCGTGGCGACATCATTTTTCATTTCTTTTTATTTCTGCATTTTTTTTTAAGAGGAACGGGAATATAGGAGGTAAGGTGGGTGGTCAAATTCACCGCCTGGCCGATGTGTAAGCACTGCACAAATCTCCCAGCATCTGGACAGTGCTGGAACCCAAAGAGGCGGCATATATATGGAGAGAGAGAGAGAGAGAGAGAGAGAGAGAGAGAGAGAGAGGGCGAGAGAGAGGGAGGCCGTTGAGCATCGGCTCAGCATCCCCGCTGCGCTGTCAGACACCTGGGGGTCATGAGCAGTCGGGGGACATGGCGCGGGGCGGGGGCTGTCAGGAGTAATACATACCACGTCCCCCCTACCCCCTCAAAGGTATTTCGGGCGAGGCGTGCGCCAAATCCAACACGTGTGTTCCGACAAAGAGAGTAAGTGCGAGCGCCACACTGTTGTGTGTGAACAGCAAAAAGTAATTCGAAAATACTTTAAACGCAGGAGCACCTTACACTCGTTCAGATTTGTGTCTGACGCTGACAATAAACGGTTTATTGCTGTAGACGTAGCTAGCCTCGCAAAGTATACTTTCAGGTTTTAGATATACCGGCAGGAATACAGTCTCAACTCTCAACCCTTGGCGTGGCAAACGCTTCGCTTTGAAAAGCGGCCACCACAGTATTTCAGCTCTTCCTCTTGGAAACATAAGCCGCGCGCGCCGCGAGACACCTGATGAGAAAATAATTCCTGGCTCTTGGCACGAGGCTGGCTCAGCGGCCCACGTGGCACCCACAGCCCACAGACCGCTCTCGCTAATTCGGAGCGAAATACATTGCAGAGAAGGGAAGGGGGAAGCGCGAAATGCGCAAAAGATGCTCACTTTCGCTTTCTTTTTTTTTTCGGGACGTATGGAGGAGTGGGAGCTGGGAGAACACCGTGCATGAGACAGGACACACACGCCTGGGACGTTATCCCATCAACTCTATGGCAAGTGCACGTTGCCAAGCATCTATCTAGCCCCCACATTTTACTACGCTTCCGTTTTGCACAGCACCCAGCGCTCAACGACCACCACGCGTTTCTGCGCGGCGCAGAGACCATAAAGCGGCGCGTTCTGCTGAAAAAAAAATAAACGACGACCTCCTCGAGCAAGGTGTGGCACTGCGCTCTTCACACCTGGACCCAAAGGCCTGCCTCTGCCTCCCCTCCGGCTCCACACCTCATTACAGGCCCCGCGGGGGGGCCGTTAAAGTCTCACTCTCAGAAATGTCCTACCCAATGGCCCTCCAATAAGCTGTCAGGGCGAAGAGCCCAACGTTTCCGTGATTTGTTCAGACCGGACCGAGCCGGACGGTGGGCGCTGTATGGATTCGCATGCGAGGCGAACAACCTGCGAGTCCGCCTCAGCCGCGACACCATACGGCTGGGGTGGGGAGCGGAGAGGTGCGGGAGCCAAGGGAAGGGAGGCGAGAACGACATAGTGAGGTCGTGCATGAGAAATCCCATCCAAGCGACAAAAGCGTGATGCCACATCCATTGGGAGAGACATGTGGACACGGAAGACATGGGGCTGTCGGATAACCGCCCTCCCGTCCAGCCCAGTCAGACCTTCAGCGGCGAGACAAACGCCTATGGCCTGGAGGGCAGCCTACTTAAAAACATTCACCCGCAAAAAACAAATCACGAAATAATGAGGAAAAATAAGACAAAATCAAGAAAAAATCAGGAAGAAATCAAGAAAAATCACGATACACCAGAAAAATCAGAAAAATCGATGTACGCTTGAATTTATAGTGAAGGACTCCTCGCTGCAACCACGCTGCTGCGCCCGCCTGCTGGAGCGGGAACCTGGAGGACATCAGGGCGGGACCTGGCGACATGCGCATGTGGGACCCGGACTGGACCAGGAGAGCGCGGGCAACCGCCCGCAGGGGACCCGCCCGCAGGGGACCCGCGAGGACATCTGGAGGGTCAAAGGCACGGCGTGGCACGGCAGACCCGAAGCGAGGTGAAGAGATCTCGTTGGAGATCTCGTGGGGCCCGAGACTCGAGCGGGCCACGGGACCAGACCAGACCGACCCGGGCCACGCCACGCCAGGCGCGCGGTAACTAACTAGTGGCGCAGGTCAGGGGCGACAACAAGGAGCGCGGAGCAAGCGAGATAGCGGCCGAGGTCGGGAGAGCGCAGCAGGAGTAGACCTCGGACAGCATTGGACCACCACAACCACCACCTCCTCCTCCTCGTCGTCATCATCATCAAGCCCGACGCGCGTCCGCCCGGGTGACGCCAGACACGTGTACGACAGGCAACCCTGCCGCGCCGGACATACATAACTCGTGTCGCGCGGCATTACGGTATAAGCCGGCCGGGCCGGGCCGGACCGGGCCAGGCTAGCGGGCGGCAAACTGTCATGCGGGTGCGGTGCGGGTCGGGTGCCGACGACGCAGGAGGTAGATGCAGTGGAGGAAGAGGTGGTGGTGGAGGAGGAGGAGGTCGTGGAGGACAAGCCGGTGGTTGTGCTCGGCTCAGCCCGGCCCGCTCGAGATCATACGTGAATGGCTCGAAAATAGCATGGTGTGTGGGCCTGGTCGGCGCAGAGCGGGGTGAGGTAAAGTGAGGTCATCGCTGCAAAACGCGGCGCGAGCAAAGGTGAGGGCAGGAGCGGGGCACAACACTGTGCATCTGCGCAGTGGTCCAGCAAGCAAAAGGTTTGCATCACAAAGCAGCGCGCGGTTTTATTGCCTTTGTGTATTGCAGCCCAGCCCAGCCCGGCCCGGCCCGCCGGCCCGGCTCATTTCAGCTCAGCTTAGGTCTCCGCCGCCGCCGCTATGCTGTTGTGGCGCGGTAGCCTCGCTCCGGTAGGTGCGGAGGTCCAGGGGGGCCGCTTCTAGCGCGAGGATTTCGCAAAACCGTTCAGATAACACGGTCGCAATAGTTTCAATTCGCAGAAAGGATTCGTGGAACTTGATGCCCTCTACAAACACATGTGCACGGGTCAACGTCGCTCTCACCTCCATAACCCTCCCCCCCAGGGGGCTGTCCTCCCCCCTCCCCTCCCCCCTCGCTCCATATCGGCACAAGAGTTTAGCACGCGGCGCGCTAATCGGCGCAGGAGGGCGCGCGCGCAGACGTTACGAGCCAGGGGCGCCCGCCTCGTCTGCAGCAGGACGTCCTGTTTGCGTTTCGTAATGACGTCGCAGCAGCAGTACGCCACCCTGAAAAGTCCACTGGCGAACCCGGCGAAAGGCAGCAGCAGGTGTCACACACGTGCAAAAAGTGAGGAGCACTGTCATTCGCACACGTAACGAGGAAAATTTACACCTTTACTCGCGCACGTGAACGTTACGGTCCTTCGCTCTAACATTTTCTTGTAAAATTATGAAACATGCAGAATTAATTCCAAAAATTTCAGAAAAATTCACAATAATTCAGGAAAATCTACAAAAATCCAATAAAAATTCGCCAAATTTGTACACCACAACTTACAGTTGTTTTCCCCACGGGGGAATTTCACTTGATCATGCAGCCGCAGATTTATCCCATCAGCCTTCCTCACTCCCTCGGCGATGACGGTGCGGTGCGTCGCGGTCGGCCGGCCCTGGCTCCACCACAGCGCGCCGGCCCGACCCGACCCCACCCCGCCGCGTAGACGCGCTATAGGCGGTTTACCGATGCGAGGCACGCGCTGGCCCAGTTATCGTTTGATTAGACAGCAAAGGTCTCCGCCCGCCGCGCCCCAACCCAGGGGGTATATAAACTGATAAGCAGAGGGGTCGTCTCGTCACACAGTGCCCCCGCCATCGCCTCCCCCACTCAGAGCAGGGAGGGAGAGAGACGGAGACAGAAAAGATCAAGGCTTAAGAGTCAGAGGGAGACGGCGGCATAGCGGACCACGCCGGTGGTGGTGGCGCGCGCTACAACGACAGCCCCAATCCGAACGTCTCTCCACCGACAGCCCCCTATAGGTCCCCTCCCCTCCCCTTCGCTTTTCGTTCGCCGCGCCCATCTCCCATCTCTTTACCGCGCCAAAAGAGTGTAAGTTGATTTTGACGGAGTTGCCCTCCGCATACCGAAGCGAGGAGGTGAAAAACAATTTTTTCTTTCTTTGGAAATAAATTTACTTGGCCACATAGCAATCCTGCTAAAAATCAAAGCTACGTCCTGAAACACGGCCCCACCACCAGGAAAATTGCTGCTGCGGCGGCTTTTTCCCATCCCGCGAGTTCAAAACCACCAATGTATTTAGCTCCGTCCGTGGTCTGGTGCGCGCTGCTGTGCAGCGGCGCGTTTCCAATCGGCGACCTATGGCCCGCGTCTGTCTGGCCCGACCCCGGCCCGGCTCGTCTAGGCTGGACCAGCCGTTGGCCGCCCTCCCCTGGGTGGGATGCACCCACACATACGCGCGCCCGGACCCGGCCCGGCGCGGTGCGGGCCGGAAGTTAGGCATTGTCGCTGTGTTACGAGCCATTACTCCACACTGTGAGGCCCGGTGGTGGTGGCTTCCTGTGGAAACACACGGCGGCAGACCAGACGCAATCAGCTGGTCAGGTCAGCCGGGTCGGGTCGGGTCGGGTCGGGTCAGGGCACGGACCCGACACCGACACCCGCGCACCCGTGGTGCTGGCACGCCAACGCCACACACGGCAGGCACGAGACGATACGGGCCCCGTTAGCCAGGAGCGGGTCGAGGCGGGGCCATACAGCCTTCGATTAGGTGTAAGCACGGTACTGCGGTACTGGGGCTGAACAGAGCGTTAGAGCAGCACATTCAAGGCATGAGCAGCAGAATCCGTAAAAAAAAAATGCATAGCGTTAAATTTGTTTAAATCTATACGCATAACCGTCAAGAACTGCAGCACCACGCGTACTATAAGCGTCTGCATCAAAATGATTGATAGAGAAAGAGGAAAATAGGCGGAAAGCGAGTGGCCCGCCAATGGAGTGACTCGATGCGGGGCATAATGAGACACGCCGCCGCACCGCGCCGGCCAGCAGGCGGATTGAATTTCATGCGAGGCGTGCACATTCGGCCGCAGACCGCTCGCCTCACCTCGCATATTACCTGGGCTGCGAGTAATCAGAGAATCGGTTTCAAGGTCGCCGAGCGCGCGGTCACCTGCGTATGTGTATGGGTGTATGAGTGTGTGTGTGTGTGTGTGTGTGTCGTCGCGCGCGCGCGTATGATAGTCTTGTGGGCCACATACGTACAACGCATCGCATACAGCTGCTCAAGGCTTTTTTCGAATCGGTTTATTAGGTCATAAATTCACTCGCCACACTTGACACAGATATTTTTTACGGGAAAAAAATAAGACTAAGCTGTATGAAAATAAACGAAACACTAACCACTGTCAATTTGAATGAATACGATGTGGCAAAGCAATCCCTAATCACCCTTTGTGATGTCAGTCAAACACAATAATGGAATGAGGAATTTGACGCGCGTTTTACAGCCATCTCGCCTCCTAGATCAGTCTCCCCTTCGAGATGCGCGCTCAATTAGCGTGACGCGAGCAGGACATGGCGAGGACCACGATGCACAGCGCGATATGAAAGCAGTGCCACCCCGCTAATGTGTGTGTGTATGAGGGTAGTGAGAGAGAGAGAGAGAGAGAGAGAGAGAGAGAGAGAGAGAGAGAGAGGGGGGGGGGTAGAACACCAGGTGAAGCCCCTTCCCCCTCCCCCTCCGATGCGTCCATTCAGCACAACTGTAGCATGACTGAGCCCCCGTCAGAGAGAACCTTGTGACGCTCTCTCTGAACACTACGCATGTGATCGGGCGCGCGCGCGCGTGTGTACGTGTGAGTGCGTCCATAAAATCCGGCAGAAAAGAGGGCGCATGATTCATTCATTGCGTCGTTGGTGATCCCGTGCACAGCCGATACCGGTCCACCCGCCTAGTCATGTCAATCCGATCCCCAACAGACGCACATCCGGGCCTGACCCGACGCGACCGCCAATCACTCCGAATTCCATTCAGTTTCCCGGGAGTTGCTGAGTCGCGCTACTCACAATAAGGGTTATTGTGCAAGCTCAAGCAGAATAATCGATATGACTGTCCAGCGAGTGCATGAGTGAAAAAAAATATAACAATTAAGACACACGGGCGGGAAAAAAAAACATCGCCGATATTTAACTGAAAAAAAAGGCAACCCTAACGTCTCGTGCGACATACCTTCTCCCGCCCATCCCCACACATCAGTCAGCCCCGTCCCGTCCCGTCAGACCGAATATGTACCGCAAAGTGAATCGAGTTACCGTATAAAACATCCTGTCCCGGTCGGGCCGGGGGCCGGCCCGGGCGCGGTGACGAGCCGTCACTGCGAATCACGGCTCACGAATCTCAATACGACAAAAAAAGCTATATATATACGCCGCTTCATCGCTTCCAGTATGAGGCAAGTCGGCCTGCCGCCCAGCCCAGGCCGACACCTGGGCGTCATGTCCCATTCAGTGCGCCAGCGCCTCGGCCGGCCGAGCCGAGGACAGCCAAGGGGAGACATTCTGTCGGCGCGATTAGCACCGCCTTGCTAAACGTGACGCCTCTCCTCCGGGGATAGGCAATATGCAACCACAGCGATTAATTGCTGTCATTTTTTAAAAAATATATTTTTTAAATATGCAGATGGTTTTGGAACTCTTTCTTCCTATGCTTAAGGGTTGTCACAAAAATGAACGTTCATCCAGGAATTGCAAGTAGAATGACCCAATGGAACTGAGTATTTGAGTATGTAGAAAGAAGAATTTTTTCTAAAATCAAATTGGTTATACTTAACTAACAGCGCTTATGTGCTACCGCCATGGCTAGCTCGTATAGGAGCGTAGGGTGTCGCCCCGACCCGCTCGCGGTCGGGGAGAAAGTACAGTAGTTCTCTGACAAATTTTCCTGATTATTCCTACGAGTGGGAACCCTGCAACTTTCGAAGAGGCATAAAGAAAATTGTAAGCACGCATACTTGAACGTATTCAATAGCAAAATAAAGACGAACACGCATATACTCATAAATAAATTAATTTGCTGCTCCATGAAAATGATATGTTCACAAGGGCAATTTAGCATGTCTTTGTTCCTCCAAGTGGTGTGTGTAATGGGGCCTCGCGCTGGACTGCGGCGTCAACGACAAAATTAATCAATATTCCTGATACGCGATGTTAATCGACTACCCGCGGGTAGGAGAGCCGGCGTGCCACGCCGCCGCTCTACTCTCTTTATTGCCCTCAAGGGGCGGCCGGATGAGTTTTTGCCTCGCCAGACACGGCCGAGCCGGGTACCTCCACCGGGTACCACCGGCGGCAACAGCGTGGTGAAGCCAAAACAATAAAAGAAACAAAATGCTGAGGAAAGAAGAAGCGAAGCGCTGCGCTCGTCAGCCACAGTGAGAGGTACCCCCTCCGTCACATCCACGGGGAGCGCGACATTTACGACTTATTAAAAGTAGCAGCGATGTCGGCGGCGCCGCGAGTACACCGAGTACGTACGTACCTCCGCAGGGTACCCCCCAGCGATGCTAGCAACACGACGGGAAGCGATAGAGGAGGGGGCCCGCCGTCCCCGGGGGCACCCTCCGACCCGACCGAACCGACCCGTCCCGCTCCGGGCAGTGATACTAGATAACCGAGCGAGCAGCACGGCATACGCGCCGTCTGTGCATGTGCGTTCCGAGAGAAAGAGAGGCGATCAGAGAACGGAGCAAGTTCGGGGGGGAGGGGAGGCACAAGGACGTGGCCCAAAAGACACGGCATCGGCAAACAAAGCCTTTTGCCGGATCGGATATATTTGGCGGAAATCTGTTCGCCTTACGTTGGCTTTGGTTGGAGCGGCCCCGTGGTAGGCATGGCCTTGCGAGGGCCCGGTCCTCTGGCCTGCCCCCCCCCCTCCTCATCCTCCTCCTGGTTCCCTTCCACCCGGCAGGGCCGGCAAGGGCCTACCGCCGTATCTCGCGCGCGCGGTCCGGCTGCTGCGCCGGTCAGGCGCTCAGAGGCCCAGGATTTATCGCCAGCGGTACATACGCCTCGTAAAACGTTACGCACAAAGTTATTATTGAAGGTAACGCAAATGGATTGAATCGTGCTGGGCGGTGCGACGTTCCAATCGACTGTGTGCGGAGCCGCTCGGAGGCGGGAGAGAGAGAGAGAGAGAGAGAGAGAGAGAGAGAGAGAGAGAGAGAGACGAGAGAGAGAGAGAGAGAGAGAGAGAGGGCGACGGAAGCAGGGGGAAGTCCCGCGAGCCTGGCCTGCGCTCGCAGCAGTGCCAACCCCCACCGCACCTCTATATCCATGTCAGAAGCGCTCGCACCGGGAGCCGCAGCGGAGCGGAGCGGTAAGACAGCGAATATATCGATGTCGCTATCGATACTCGTGTGTCTGACGCTGCAGCTCGCTGCAGCTCTGTCTTCCCTCCTTATTGAAAGCTCGCTTTAGGTCCCGCAGCTGCTGCCGGAGCAGCAAGAAGTGTGAGAGAAGATCGAATAACGTTCACACCTCCCTGAAAGGGAACACCAAACAACGGGCGTGGACCTATGTGGGGATGCAGGTTCGACCGGGACCCGGACCCACTTGACCCCGCTGCGGGCCAGCACGACCCGGGACTCGCGTCACCCCTGGCGGGTAGGCAACGCACGCGCTCCAGTGCACGCCCGACAAACCGGTTGCCTACATTCCCGCATGAGCGCCCGCCGCGTCCCTGGCGCACTACAAGGTCCCTGGCGGGTAGGCAATCTACGCGCTCCGGTGCGTGCCCCACCAGCTGGTTGCCTACCTCGAGCTCGAGAATGCTCACCTCGTCCCTGACGAGTAGGCAACACACGCGCTCCGGTGCGCGCCCCACAAGCCGGCTGCCGGGCTCCCGCCTAGCCAATGCCCTGAGCGCCCTCCACCAGCGGCGCATGACAACGGCCCTGACCGTCGCCCTCCGGACACGTAAAACGAAATTTGTTTAAATTGGAGCGGGTCGAGGCGGGCGGCGCGGGCGAGGTGCATGCACCCATAAATCAATTAGAGGGAATAAACAAGGAGCCAACTATACTGGCTCAATCTAAAGGCGGCGGGGGAGGAGGGCGGAGGGGGTGGCCACCAACTTGACTCACTTTCACCTCTCGGCCGGGGCCAGGAATGCCATCGAGATGGAGAACACCAACACATGCACACTCAGAGAGATGGGGCGCCTGCCCGCGGCCCGCGTTACACTGTGCTCTTCGACACTCTGTTAGCGCCTGCTGCTGCTGCTGCACTGTCCACCGGCACAGACAGCGAGCATGTGGGCCGCGCGTGAAATAAAATAATGCGCTCCAGACGGAGCAGGTCCCCGGCCCAGGCCGGGCCCAGCACGGCGGGGGACGCGAGCGCACTCATTCCCACACCCGCCCCGCCGGATGACAAACAGGGCACAAGTGACAAACATTTAGACCTTTTTTTTTGGTCACGCCGGATTAGCTTATTGCGACGCGCGGGGCGGCCCACACATACGTACTACACTGATGCATGCATGCACGCGACGCGGCCTCAAGCCGCTGCTGCTGTCGAATAAAAGTAATGCGCGTCGTTGGGAAGGTGTGGGCCTGCCTGAAGAAGCTCGCACCAACAAAATAAAGTCTCGAAAAAAAGATAAAAAAAAACTGGTTGCATGTTCCTTGTTCATGTCGAATTCTTTATGCATTAGGTTATGACATAGGTTAAGTACTTGTGAACGAGAGGCGAGGTCTGAGCACTGCAGAACCCCAATAAGCCCCCGGAACCCGCAGCGCCCCCAACGGTTGCCACACGGGGTCAACGTTTCTGAGGTGAAATGTGTCTGCTGCGCTTTGGGGGTGGTGTCGAGCACGTCATCAGACGAAAAGGGGGCGAGAGAGAGAGAGAGAGAGAGAGAGAGAGAGAGAGAGAGAGAGAGAGAGAGAGAGAGAGAGAGAGCGAGAGAGAGAGCGGGGAAGGGGAGGCGTGAGTACCAACGCGGGTGCCATAACTTCATCTTCGCGGAGACACCCAGACACCACAAGTGGCCGGGAGCGCCGCGAGGGCCGGGCGGGGGAGGAGTCACGGGGGGGAGAAATCGACGGGGTTCGCGGAAGTTCCCCAAAAAACCCATAAAGCCAACATGAGCATCTGACATTCGGAGGAGAGAAGAGAAGCGCCCTCTGTTCGACAGGCAGCGGGTGCGGGTAGCCGGTTCGCAAACACGACATGAGACGAAAATAAAGTTGTGATACGACTGCGCTGTGGGAAACCAAGCTGGCCGCAGCCGCAGACGCTGACGTGAGCCTCGCGGACCCTACTTCACTCCAGACATCGGAAATCCTTTTTCCCCTCGCCAACGAGAGTGGTAAATTTTTCGGACATTGATGGCACTTTTGCACTGCTATAAACCGTAACGTCAAAAACGCACGTCAAACGACCGCAGCGCGCAGAGTCCGCGCTCGCTCAGCAGCAGCCGCTCGGACAATCACACGATAAATGAAACAAGAAACAACACATGAAAGACGGACGAATTTATGCATTTTTTTTCACCTCTTGCTCTTCCTGTTTGGAGCCCCTTCAGTCCAGCAGCACGGGGCAGGACAGCGACCCTCACACCTACGCGCCGTGCTGCGGGGTGGTCTACAGGGGCATCACCCCCCACCCCCTCCCAGCCCCAGGGACCTGGACCCTGAACCTGACTCACCACCACACACAGAGCAATAAACGCACAACCAAACGCTGCATTACTGACGCGACGCCTGTCCGCTACATGCGCTCGCTGATGAACGCACACTGAAATCAGAAGTTCTTTTTTTCGTTTTTTCCGTCCGTTGACAAAACAAGAGTACGGATGTTAATTCGTCCCTCAAAAGTTTAAATCAAATCGCTGCATCCGGATAAGATGTGTACAAAATGCATCTGTAGGTGGACAGAAATATGATTGCCAGATCTCTAGAGTCCGTTCGCGGAGACTTCCAGCGGGTCAGAGCTTTTGATTTCTGTCAAAACCATGTCACCATGTCGCGGTTCTCATCCGAAAGCGATTAAAAACTGCTTTCCATGACGCGACAGACGTGATTTTTGCCTTTTCCGCGTCTCCTACCTGCTTATGAAATGAAAACGGTCGACTTACATCTTTTCAAGGTGCGAACAGCCGCACCATTAACGTTTGTGCGGCGGCAAAATTTAGCAGCTGTTATCCCCCGTCGAGCCGCGCGCCAGAGCAGAGGTACGAGTCGTCGGCACGACACCCTCCTTATTGCTGTTATTCGGGAGTGGCACGCATTTGGCTCCCCACCTGGCCAGGTGGACGGGCTCCGGTTTCATCCCCAATTGACTAGTTTGCTTGTTTGTTGCTCTGCGATGCAGAGCCGAACCCGTGTTTCGCACATGCACACACATACACACCACTTATCGTGTTTATCTCGACACAAAACCACTAATCCTTGGCGATGCCAAAGCGTTTGCCGGTACTGGCCCACCTGGGTGCGGCGACGCTCCCTCTCTCACTCCCCCTCCTTCTTCCTCTCTCTCGTTCTCTCTCTCTCTCTCTCTCTCTCTCTCTCTCTCTCTCTCTCTCTCTCTCTCTCTCTCTCTGCAGTGACAGTTGTGTGCACACTAGCGCGAGCGCAAAACTGCTTCCGAGGGAGAGAAGAGCACCATTAATAATCATAACAAAAATATTACTGGCTGAATAAGCCGTTACCGGAGGGCCGAAGCGAAACGGGAGGGGCCGGTGGGGCTGAATTACACACACAACACTGCAAGTCACCGCGCGGTCACCAGCGACACCGAACCCACAGAGCATTTGGCAAAACGACCAGAAAACAACGACAAAAATCTTGTAATTCGAGGAACAGGCGGAGAATTCGCTCGCGACTGCCGCAAGTTTATTCTCCCATCTCTTCCTCTGCGGGCGCGTGTGGTCGATGAGCAACACGCTTGTTCATTCGATGAATGGTCGGCCGGCCGGCCGGCAGGGCTGTCCGCCCAAATCTCACTATATTATGACATTTATGAGAGCGAGGAGGAACAAACAGGGCGTATATCACGGCGCCCTGCTCGCCCGCCGCGCCGCGTCCAAATTGGCCAGCAGGACGAAATAAATTGATGACTGACTATCGCAGACCGCGCTACTGCTGCGCGGATGACAAAAAAAAGTGACAATAAAAATATAAATAGTGGTGACTCCGACCTGGCTAGCTTTGTTGTTTTTATATATGTACCATATCCCTCTCTCCCCGCTCCCCTCTCTTGTACATCTTTCTCTCCTTTTTTCTGCGATCGTTTCCGGCGGCCCGCGCTCGCTCGGGTTATTATCGAGATGGCTATCGTGACAAGACGTCCGGGCGCAGAGTTGTGTGATCAGAGGAGGACGAGGAGGAGGAGGGGAGGAGGAGGGGAGGAGGAGGGGAGGAGGAGGGGGAGGAGGGGGAGGAGGAGGAGGAGGAGGAGGAGGAGGAGGGGGAGGAGCGGGGAGGAGGGGGAGGAGCGGGGAGGACAAGGAAGGGGGATGAAGAGGAGGGGGGTGGGGGAGGAGAGGGCAGGACGCACTCTTGGGACAGCCGGGCGCATCCTGACGCCGACTGTACACCCGAATCGTACCTGTGCCGTGTCCTGGCCAGGCCCCCTCCTCCTCTCCGGCCGTCCGTCGCGACTCGGCAGTATCGTCCATTGATTTATTTGTGTTTGCGGACACAGCAGGGCTGCCCCGCCCTCGCCCTGCAGCCCCACCCACCCCTCTCTCCTCTCTTTCTCGCTCCGCCTCCCGACCACATTCTGAGTCTCTCACATTCTCTCTCTCTCTCTTCTCTCTCTCTCTCTCTCTCTTACACACTCACACTCAAATGCTACAACAAAAGAGTTCCGACAGTGGATCAGACAGCAACGCGGGACGGGGTCCGGGAGCGCCCCCCGCCCGCCCGCCCGGCCCCTCGTGTCCGCCAGACTACAACGGCGACACCGCGACTGCCGCTGCACTCTCCCCCCCCCCCCCTTCTACACACACACACACACATACACAGAGACACTGATGGGATGGGCATTGCAGATGGCGAGCGGGAGTGCACATTCATACCCACACCACCAAAGGCGCCGAGCAGCAGAGCAGAGACTTATGAGTGAGGAAAAAGCGATGGTGTGAAGACGAGTACAGCACGCAGAGAAAGCAGTCAGTGGCCCCTGACCGCGCTTACGGACGCCCCCTCCCCTCCTAGCCGGCCGGGCCCTGCCAGTGCCCCCGGCGCGCGCAGGTGTCTGAGCTGAAGCTGAGGTGACACACGCTTTTAGTCGTCACGCCGCGCCGGGGAGTCTGGCCCGGCCGAGGGGGAAACAACTCCGAAGTTTTTGTACACCGCGTAATTCAGAGAGATTCAAATAAAATAAAATAAAAACAATCAGGAAACACTCAGAAAATTTCAGAAAAATTCAGAAAATTTAGGAAATAATCATAAGAAAATTCACCAAAATTCACGGATCCCTGAAAACATTCGACCAAAAATTCAAAAATTCACAAAAATTCAGAAAACTTGATTACCATAACTCAAGTTGTTTCCCCCTCGGGACGAGCCAGGCCAGGAGGCCGAGGCGACGAGCCCAGCACGGTTGCCGTGCTAGCGACGGCCAGCGGCGTCGAGGAGGCAGAGGAGCCTCCGGTAGAGGTCAAGGTCCACGTCGCGAGAGCAAGGACCACGCCGCGACAGCATGCGTCCAGTTCTCTTTGCGACGGCTCGCCTATTTTCTTTTTTTATTTCTTTAAAATGTCGGACGAACTCTGAATGCGCGGTGCAGACAGCGTGGCCAGCACGGCACGGCGGGCAGCGTGCTTTTGGCCGCCAGCGTGGGCTGCGGCCCGGGGCCGCCCCACCCCGCCCCGCCCCACCCCAAACTGGCGGACCCCTCCGCTCTGCACGCCGTCTCTGTTCTCGAGGATTTGCCGTGAAATTTCCCCCGAGCGGAACTGACAGCGCGAGGCAAGCGGGCCAGAAGAACAGAGAAACAGGGCGAGGTGAGGTGGGGTAAGGGTGTTGGAGCGCGGCACTTCTCCTGTTCTGTTCAGATCAGCCGGACGATCCGTCGCACCCCGCGCGCGCGCGCGCGCGCACCTGGGCCGCCGTGGCGTGAACAAGACCGTCAGCCTGGTGGAGCGGCTCACACACACTCTCTATAGCTTCCACCGCGTCGCTTTCTTTCTCGTTTCTCAAAGCTGCCCGCTGCCCCGTCAAACCACCCGCGGACAGTCCCGTCCTGAACATCACCCCGCCCCGCCCCGCCCCGCCCCGCCCCGCCCCGTCCCGGCCTGGCGGTTGGATGGTGGGTGGTCGGGGTTGGTGTATTACACCTGCCCGCGCCGCGCGCCGCCACGCCGCCGAACGCATCCTGGCTGGCGGGGCGGGGAGCCCGGGCGCCCCACACCGCTCGGTATATTTAGCAGGCCAGTATGGGGAGGGGTGGGCGGGGCGGGGAGGACACGCCTTTGCAATGGATCGCTGCGACGAGCCGCCTCAAGCATCCCGGATATGAGACGACCAGACGAGAAATGGAAGCCACTTCATCGACGTCAGCTTAACCGACACGATTAAAGTCGGACAATTACTCGAATTCTTCACAAATATTTTATTTCAAGGCTTTAAAACGTACAGAAAAAATATGTGTTTAGGGCGGTTTCTCCTATGAAATAACGCGCAGTACACGCACATTAAGAGGGCGGCCTACACCTGTTCGGTACACCTTCACAGTGCACTCTCACTCACAGGTGCCCCTGCGGCGGAAGGCAGGCGGGCTGACAATGCCCAGTGTCACTGCACAGCCAGCACATTGGCCGCGGGAAGCTCCATGCAAGTCCCATGCAGTGCAGACCGGGCCCGGCCGCCCGGCCGGCCTGCATATCGGGGATCAGCCCTTTGCACCGCCTATATGCCCCTTCCCTTCTGAGAACACGCCCCCTCCGCCTCTTCCACCGCGAATCGAGGCCTGGCGGGGGCCTGTCCACGGCCAATCTAGATGGGCCATTGATGAAAACTCCAGTGCAGGTCACAAACCAGTCCGGCGCAATCTCGATTTGTCTTTGCAGCATCACTTCCGGTCCAAAGTGGCCTCGTTGTATGGCGTCATGCCGGCGGTGCGCAGCGCAGAACAAGCGTAGTGAAAGAAGCAAAATGTTGCGGGGGGAAAAAAGAAGAAAAAAAAATCTTTCTAAGCAAGTGCCCTGTTGCAAGACACTTGTCATGCGGGCCGGGCCGGGCCGTGATGCATTTCAGACCGTGATTTGCAGCGGGCTCGTGTGCGCCGTGTGTGCCTGTGTGAGTGTGTGTGCTGTCCTGTCTTGGAGCGAGCCGACACATTACGCCTCCCATACGGAAGAGAGCCCCCTGATAATGACCCGTTGCAGAACTACACCTGCGACACCCTTAACACTGCCGCCCTGCTGCCCCTTTTCCCTCGTGTGACCCTTAAATTTTTAAAAATTTGTCCTACGGCTGTAGGACGGCACGCAGAAACCCAATCGCTGTATTAAAACCGATTAAAATCGAGATTGAAACTTAATAATTATCACATTAAACTTCCATGCTAGGTGATTAGGTCTTCAAAGGCGGAGCACAAGTACCGCGCGCCCCGCAATGCCAACCCTTTGGGCGGTTCTACCTATACCTGCGGGGATGCGGCAGGGCGGAGCTGAACCCGCGAAGGACAATGAATCAAAATTAAACACGCATTCCCGAGCGCCACCCGCCTGCTGGCGCCCTGACCTTCCCACGCAAAACGATGCGGTGGGTGGTATATCGTGGAGGAGGGGCGGGGTGGGGATGAATCGAGGTATAGTGAGGGGGGGGGGAGAGGAGGAGGAGGAGGAGGAGGAGGAGGAGGAGGAGGAGGTGGGGGAGAAGGAGGAGGAGAGAGGAGGAGGACGAGGAGGAGGACGAGGAGGAAGGCGTCCTACTCCTCATGTGGGAGTCCGAGCAGAGCGGCCACATCAACAAATCGATCCGTCAGCCTTGAAGAACTCCTGTCCACTCCGCTTCATCTCTCAGGATGGGGAAGCAAATGAGTATACAAGGAAACCAAACCACGGCGGAGCGGGGCGTGGCGGGCCGAGGTGCACCGCCCAGCGTGTGGGCACCAGTGGGCACGCCGGGGTGGGGCGGCGGGGCGGCCCATCACAGACCAGCGCCTCACTGGGTCAGCTGGGCGTGCGCGCACGCGCGCCTCGTGTGTAATGGGTGGAGAACGGTCCAAACATTTTAGTTTTGAATATAAGGCCCTGCAGCTCCCTTTGTTCAACAACAGCTCATCACCCGCTCGGAAGACAACGCAAAGGAGGCCTGATTCCATTATTCCACGCTGCAGGCCATATCGTATCCTCGGAACGAGCTGTGCGGTGCAGCGGCGGCCGACCCGCCCCCACCCCCACCCCACCCCGCCGGGACCGGCGCGACGCCCACGCGCAGTCCCGCCCGTCCGCCGCGTTCAACACTTTAGTGATCCGTTTAATTTCGTCAGGTGTCGGCCGGACCCATATCATACCCAGATCAGAGACCCTTCACTCTCGACGAAAAGTCAGAAGGGACTGCAAAAAATAGAACGCGAAAAAGCATGTACTTTTGGCCGAAGTTCACATAAATCATTTCAATAAGGCATATATAACGGGCGCCAACACACACGAAAACATCATTCAATTTTTGGCATATGGCATAACATTCTGAACTGGTCTATAGACTAAAAATGTTTGTCGTGTAATGAATTGACAGTTGCTTGTACTCTCAAAATGAACAGAGCGAGGCAGCAGTGTTCGCTGATTTTTTTCCCCTCTCTTATTCGATTTGGAGATTTTTGGTTAGGTGCTGCTTTGACACCTGTCTGGCCTGGCCAGACGTCCCCTCGAGTGTAGCGGAGACGTACGAGGCGTGCACGTGCACTGCGTGCACCAAGGCTCTCCGCAAGAGACTGACCCGTCCCGTCCCGTCCTCGGCCCGCCGCGCACATCGGACACGGGACATAAATACTCAGACTTTGCGACGGCGTCGCGTCGCCGTGCAGTCAATGGCTGCAGCAGGCCACGGCGCGCGAGCGACCTTCGCAAGAAAGGTTTCAGCGCACGCCGAGTGTTACCTGGGGGGGAGGTGTCACGCGGGTGTCTCTTGAGGGGAACACAACTCAAAAATTTTTCTGCACACTGAACTTCGAAAAAAATTCAGAATTGAGAAAAATTGGGAAAAATTCAGGAAAACTAAAGAAATTTAGAAAACTTTAAGAAAAATTTCAGCAAAAATTGCAAATAGAAAACCAACAAATTTTCAGAAAAATTGTATACCAAAATTCTACGTGATTTTTCCCCTCGGTGTCTGTTACACACAGACAGGTAGGTACGTGAGACGCGAGGGTGTCCCGAAGGTGTCACAGCCCGGTCTGGTCCGGCCCGCCGCGCCGCCTACGCCCATCGTATCCTTCCGCCCGGCTGACCTCGCGCCTGCAGCCCGATCAAGCCCATGCTGCCCATGCTCCACACCGCGCCCCGCCGCGGCCCGAGCACGATCCGTTTCGTCACTGTCGCTGCTAACTCCGATTGGAGAGCGATCACCTGCAGCCGCTCGGGCACGCGCTGGGCAGGGCAGGGCAGGGGCGGGAGTGACGTCGACACGACGCCACCCGCCCCTCGCCCCGCTTCAGGGTATAGGTTTCGGACCTTATAAGTCCGCGCGCGCAACCTGCCGCGCCGCGCGCACTGCTGCCCATCGGCCGAACAAATCGCGTGGGATTCTAATACCGGGCGGCGGCGGCGTGGCGGAGCGTGGCCCCGAATAAGCGGCCCGAATAAGAAACTAACGCGCCTTCATGCTGTTGCTGCCTGCCGCTATGCTACACCCCGCGCGCCGCCGCCGCCGCCGCCGGCCGATCAGTCGGCCAATCAATCATATCGGGCCGAATAAAAAGGCGTTGGCAGCCGGGAGAGTGGAGTATTGCGGCCCAGACCCGCGTGATAATTAAATTGGGATGATGGGAGATTGTTGGATCCGTCGTGCGGCACAGGCGGAGGTAGTAGGCAGGCAGGCGGGCCGCGCGGACGCCGTATCTGATCGTCGATCTGCCGCAGTGCAAAACTACTAGAGCGGAAAAATAGAAGAAGAAAAAATTACAGGTTTAAGACGCGCGAATTTTAGACAGCCCCGTGAGAGAACCGTCCCCAGCCGCACGCAGTCGCAGCGTATGCATGAGTGCCGCATCGCCAAATGCGAACGGAATGTGAGCGCGCTCTGCGGTGAGAGTGGGATGCATACATGCGGCATAGCGAGCGTAAAAAAGGGTAAAACAAAAAAAAATAAAAAAAACGTATGAAACCATCCCAACAAAACGATGGCCGCGCACAGCACCACATCGAGCCGTGCAAACGATCCGATGAAGGGTTATGAGCGGGAAAAGTCGGAGGGGGGCGGGGCGTGGCGTGGCGGGGTGTGGCGGGGTGGTGGTGGTGGTGCGGGGCAGGCAAGGGTTAGAGAGCCAGCCGGGGCCGAGCCGGGCCAGACTGCATCCAAAGTGATTACAGCCTGCGCGAGCCAGGGGGGGACCGGCGAGAAATTCATGTCGAGAAAATTTCAGAGTCAGGGTACTGCAGTTGGTACTGCGGTGCAGACTGGCGGCGTGGTGTGGCCTGACATCCTGGACTCGCAGCACACGCCCCGCGCTCCGCTACACCACCGGTTTCTCCCCCGCCCCCCTCCCCCCCTCTTACCTTCTCCCTACTCCATATATACCGGCGAACAACCGGCAGTTTGCTCCACCTCACGATTACATGCACCCGTACTGCCGCGACGAAACGAGAGAACATAACACACTTAGCGTCATAATAAACAGCGCAGGGCGGCCACAAATAAATGAGAGGGGAGGGGGAAAGGTGTGCTCGTGTGTGACTGAACTGAAGGGTCTGAAGGGAATAGAGAGCGCGGCCGAGCGAAGGGGAACGCACACACTTCACTGTGAGAAAATACTACGGTAAATACCTACGGTACGCGTCGTTAATTTGTCATCAGGTCCCGGACCGTAATTTTCGTCTACGGTCTGAATCTTACGGTACACACCGTAGCCTACAAATGTGTTGGGGAAGTTCAATGGGGCACATTCTATCCACAATGAAATACAGTCCGTACCGTAATAATAAGCTACGGTCTGACCGTACACGAAAACTACGGTACAGACCGTAGGCGTACCGTAACTCCCTACGGTATTTTTAACAGTGTTGTTCACAGCGTGATATCGTGTACGACTGAGAGGAAAAAATAGAAGGCACGACTGAATGAGTGAAATAAAATAAAAAATAAACACTTCAGAACAGAGGAGGGGACTTCGTTCTGCGCCGCAAATAAGTAAAACATATCCAGCTTATCTCATTTCATACCGCTTATGCTTCTCACTATTCCCGCGCGAAACACACTCCTCATTCGAACAACGCAACTACCAATTGCCGACGGCGGCGTCCGCGTCCGCTTGGGGCTTACGGGGCCGACACTTCATATCGGCCGCTCTCTCATTCGCCAAATATAATAACAGTACGTCACATTCCCGTCACGGTAGCGGCAGGTCTTAGAGGCTCTGCCGCGTCCTCATGAGTCCCGGGTGCCGGGTGGGGCTCCGGCCCCGGGCCGTGTGTGCAGGCCGTGTTGTGTCTGGGATTTGGAACGCGTGAGTACGAGGCGGGAATGAAAAGGCCCTAGACACGCAAAGCTCCAGCCGAGTCGGGCCGCGGCCGTCACGTAAAAGGCTCCTGGCCGAGTGTATCTCGCACGATTATTGGGAAACGAACGGCTATTCACGAGAGACACAGACATCTCATATCCCCGAAACTGTTTGAGCAGATAGCCGGCCGATTTATATTCATCCAACGCGGGCAAGAAAGCTTTCTCCCGTACTCTCGTCCATAAGAACAGGCTGAAAGGACTTCGTAAAATTTGCTGACATAAGGCGCGCCAGAGGTGCCATCCCAATGAAATGGATGATGATTGAATAAACATCTGCGCGCCAGAACGTTACATATTGTCTCTCTTCTCGCGAGGCGACCAGTCGGCCAGTGTTATAAGAGTTACTTTCACTCGACTGAACTTTTCGGCGGTCGCGCCCCTCAGAGCGGAACCACACTCGGGGGGGTTCCTCGCTGCTTGATAAGAAAATACTCGTCGTACAGGCAGCAGCGCATAGGTTGGCCCACACTGCGCTCCGCGGCCGCGGCGGTGGGCGCCCAGTGCAGCGCGCCGCAGCCCCGCTGGAACAATATTATTGTCTGTCAGGACGGGCCGCTCGCTGACACGCGGCTGACACCCGGACGGACACGCCTGCTGGACAGAGAGACAAAAGGTCTTGCCAGTCGAACACTCTTCCTCCTCGCTGGTCCGCATGGCTCGGCACGGCTACGCGCGGGCCCAGCCCAGGCCGAGGGGGGGAATCACTCATACAAAATGTGTACAATGATTTTTTTGACTTTTGATTTTTTTTGTTTTGATTTTTCTTTTAATTTTTCAAGAAAAAATTACTGTCAATTTTTGATAAGATTTGATCTATTACCCCTATCTCAGATCTCTTTTCCAATTTTTAATCCAGTATTTTGATCATTTTTTCTCGATTTTTTCAAATTTTTCTGTAAGTTATTTCTTCTTAATTATATTTTCATTTTTTTTTATAATGATTTTTTGGGGGGCCGTACAATGATTTTTCGAAGCGACTCCCGCCCCCTTGGCCCAGGCAGGCCTTGTCACGACCAGATATCCGGGCAAAGCTCTTTGAGAATGTTTTCGGCGCGCGTGGGGCGGCTGGGGGGATAGGCCGGCGGATTCTGGGCGGACGCTGGGTTTCCTAGACGCGCGGAGAAAGAAATGTACGTCGAGGATATGTGACCCCATCACGGGCAAGCGCGCGCGCAGCGCAACGCAGCGCCGCCGCTGCCCCGATATGTTTTGATATCGCTTTCACATGTCACACGCACGGCGCGGACGGCGGGCAGATAAATCAAAGCAAATGTCGCAGCGTTAGTCATCGCGTTACGCCACGTAACGCACACGGCCAAAGCGCGCGTCACAATGTCATCATCGCGGGCAGCAGCGGCGCAGGCAGGAATAAAAGGCGCTGCATCCTTTTTTTGCACGATACGCTGCAGGAAACATATGCCTTTACTGTAAACAACACTATGGCTCCTTTTATTGCCAAATTTTGGTTTTCACTTTTCGATTGCGAATTTGTTTGGCATGCTTCCAGAGAATGCCAACTTAATGCTAAAAATTGTCTAATTTTCGCTGTCTGGCCACTTATATTGAAAAAATGTTGCCATTCTTGCTGGGCGAAAAAGAAATTTGGCTTATTTGAGTGTTGCCAAAATTCCTGAAGAAAACGGCAAAACAATGGCACTAAAAAAAGAACGCCAAGATTTCGGCATTAAAAGTGGCGGCGACAGCAGGGTTAACAGTGTAAGAAGAAGTGCATTCTGTAAGCCGTCAGGAGCCTTCTCTCTCTTCTCCCGTGCCTGCAGGCGTTTACTCGCCGGGATGAACCCGAGGAGACCAGTACAACACACGAGTGCGGCTGCGGCGCGCGAGACTCCTCGTCCGGCCGGCCGGCCTGGCCAGGCCCACCGTACGGCAATCACAGACAATCATATCCCGGCCCCGCAGCACAACTGGCAGTTATTCTCGGATAAGGCATCACCGGTGCGTCTCGCCGGTCCACACCTCCTCCTCCTCGCCACGCCACGCTGACCGCACCTCTCCCTCTCTCTCTCGCACACACACATAAGCGCTCGCCACTCATCGGCACCATCTTTTCCAATTCTAATACATTTTTCGCAAAGGGGGAAACAACTCTGGAATTTTTCCGGAAAAATTCAGAAAAAATTATAAAACTTCAGTAAAAAAACAGAAAAATTCAGAAATTTTCGGGAAAAAATGAGAAAAAATCTGGGAAATTGAAAAACTCACAAAAGTTTACAGAATTTTAGTAAAAATTTTAACTAAAATTCACTAAAAATACAGAAAATTTCCACACAAAAATTCAGAGTTGTTTCCCCTTCGTTTTTCGACCAGAAAAGAATTTCCACCATTGGTAATTTATGAGAGAGATGAAGCAAACGAGCTTCTCCCGCCTCGTCCCGTCCCCGGCGGGTCCGCAGGCGGGTGGTGCGGCGCGTCTGCTCGGTCTGCTATGCCCTTTGCGGATGAGGTGGCCGCCGGGTGGACCGGAGGGAGGGGCGGGGGGTGGCAGGAAACTCAAAGAGCAGCCGTATTGACACGGACGGTTTCCGCGAGTGATAAATAAGGAGCGCTTATCTGGGGGCGGCCATCGCGGACCGAGACGGGTCGCCACGACAGGTAAACACGCACGCACCCCCGACCCGAGCCCGAGCTGAGCCGGGCGACTTCTGCGGGACAGGAGGGGGCGCCTCCTGGCGACTTCGAATGAAATCAAAAAATAGAAAACGGAAAAAAAAAGACGGGACGTTTTTAAAAGATGCATATAGATTCTTGCTTTAGATTTTTTTTACGAAAATTTAAAAAGAAAAAAGAGTTTTTGGAATGAACTGTTTTAAAGCAATAACACATGATAATGAGGACAGAAATGCCGACAGTCCAAATAATGTGCCCGTTTAACTTGATGCTTCAATGACAGCACGGTAACGTGCCATCCATCAGTCCCCTGATTTGAGGAAACAAAGGGATCCCTCCGGCCGATGGCGTTGCGGCGCACTGCGGCGCGTACATGGCACTGGAACGGGTCTATTACAGCACGGCGGCCCGGCCCCGCTCCACCTGACTTATTGCTCACATATTAACGGGACTAATTTCACTGAATGCCTCTCCGGAGGTCCGATCCGGTCCCTGCCTGCCTGCGGGCGGGAGCCCGAAGCAAGCAGAGGTCAGCTAGAGTACAGAACAAGACGGTGCCAGCACCACAGAGAGAGAGAGAGGGGGGGATAGGGGGGGAGAGAGAGGGGGAGAGGGAGGGAGAGGGCGAGGGAGGGAGAGGGAGAAAGAGAGAGAGAGAGAGAGAGAGAGTGAGAGAGAGAGAGAGAGAGAGAGAGACCAGGACGGGCCCGATAACCGACCGAATCGAAGCAGAGAAACAGCTGATGGGAGCAGAAGCTGCGATCGGGGTCAGCCCTCGGTCCAGTCTGGTCCCGTCCGGCTGGAGAGCGCACCATTTATATCGATCATAATGGAAGTGTTAACGACGCGAATTGTGTAGAGCAGCGCGGCATAGGAGAGGGCCCCTGGGCCCCTGGGCCCCTGGGCCCGCACCCGGACCACCCGCCGCGACCCGAGCGAACACACACACTCCTCGATGCGCCCGCTTCTTGCTACCCCGAGGGGAAATTGGGGAGGGAAATAGTTCACAAACATCTCTGGCAGAAACTCTCCAAATTTTTCTCTTGGAACTTCCTCAACTTCAATCGAAGTTCCGATTGTTCGGCTAAGTCACAAAAAATTCAGAAAAGTTTGTGCTATTCTGTCAAAATTAATCCCCCATCCAGTGGTGCCGTTGAGGCCATACGGGGCCATACGGCGTATGGCCTATAAGCGTTTTGGAAGGCACCGTATGGCCTTTAAAATTTCCCAGGCCATACGCACCCAAATGCGTATGGGGCTGCCCCCAGCCCCACATCCCGCTCCTGCCCCCGCTCCTTTAACTTCTGCTTCGGCCTCTACTCTACCCGTAAGCTCATTTAACATAAGCCCTTTGTATCGTTCGAATCATTTTTAGTGGATGTGTAAACAACCAGCCTGATAGGGAAGGTGCCAAATACAGTTTCTAGAAGTGGTTCTAGAAAAATAAAGATGTACCAAAATTTCCGAGGTTTTTTACAACGCCTGGGAGTTAGGCAACCCTCACACCACCAACCAGGTCGGCAAGGACCGTATGGCCTATAAAAAATTTACAACGGCACCACTGCCCCCATCCCCACCCCAACCCCCGTTTTCAAATCACAGTTATTGCGTCCAACTTTTTTTTAAAAAACATTTAATTTGAGTTCCGGCGATGATGATGATACGAGCGAGGCGCAAGCCTTTTTCCGCTTGTTTGCTCCTATCTGGTGCCTGTCAGCAACGCCCAATCAATCGGAGAACTCTTGCACAGAGATTTGTGTCGCGCGAATAATTAGCCCGCGCTAATAACCGCGGCAGCAATAAGATCCGCGCGCGTGGCGCCAGCAGCAGCAGCACATTCCAATTGCGGGAGGGAAGACCTTGAATGGGGCCCCGGCGGGCAGGGCCGGGCAGGGCCGGGCAGGGCCGGGCAGGGCCGGAGGGCCGGCCGACACAGCATCAGCAGCTGCTGGACCAAAACCAGGATGTTGTGCGCCAGCCGAGGCACGGCCACGGCCCGCGGGGTCAGGTCAGCGTGAGAGGGAGAGAGAGATGACTGGAATTACTGAATATGATTATCACTCGCATGCAACACGTAGGTACACCACACGGAACGGCCCGTACAAACAAATGGCTTTCACACGCGATGATAAGCGCCGCCGTCTCGTCGACTCAAAGCGGGAGCACCTCCGCTTGGGCGCGCGGGGCAGGGCCGACCCGGGCCCGGACCGGCCACCTCTCCTCCCTCTCTCTCTCTCTCTCTCTCTCTCTCTCTCTCTCTCTCTCTCTCTCTCTCTCCTTTTTCTTTGATTAGAGGACGTATCACGTGCTCCTGATGGGTCCTGGGGGGGAGGGGGGGGGGCACGAAGGCGGCGAGCAGGCGTGCCGAACACACTGTGCAATTACAGATCTTTCAGCGGCAGAGGCGGCGGCTCATCGTTTCGCTTATCCGCTCCGCTCGCCAGCTGCACAGCAACAACGCGACGGCGGCAGCGGCAGCGCCAGCAGCAGCAGGAAACCCTTTTCGTATCGAATTTAACGAAAATGTCAACGTTAAGGCGAGTGATGAGCGCCGTGATTCCGCGCTATACAACTGCGCGATTAAGTGAGAGAAATACAGAGCAAGGGGGATGAGAGAGAGAGAGAGAGAGAGAGAGAGAGAGAGAGAGAGAGAGAGAGAGAGAGAGAGAGAGAGGAGAGGAGAGGAGGGGAGAGGAGAGGGGCAGGAGGTCGAGCGATTCCACGGTCGAGTGAGCGCGTGAACGTTGTGATGTGAAGCGCACAGAGCGCCCAGGGCCCTGCGCAGTGTACGGTACGTGTGTGTGTATTCGTGTATGTGTGTGTGTGTGTATGAGGGAGAAAGAGAAGAGTGTGTGAGTGTGTGAGCGCCCGTGTGTGCCGGTGCACGTATGCGCATGGGCACAGCGAATCACGGCTTAGCCACTCCGTTCGGTCTGGACACCTGTAAGGCAGATAAAAAAGCTGGCAACTCCCGTTGGATCCAAACACCACTCACTCACACACAAACGCGCGCGCGCGCGGATACACACACACACATGGAGCTGCAAAATTAACCGTGCAGGTCCAGCCATCAAGGAAGCCGATCAAGGAAAAACGTCGTGCTGCAGATGATGGCTCGCGCGCGCACGCGCGTTATCATCGCGCTGTAATTTTCCGTGAAATGTCAGTGTTTGAGCGCCATTGACGCCGCGCGAGCGGGCGGCAGGACAGAACGAGACAGCAAATACGGGGCAGAACGCAGGACAGCCCCTCCTGCTGGCGCCTGCTTTCTCTCGAGATACACCTCCTGGCCGAGCCCGGAACGGTCCCAACGCGCCACGTCCATCTACCAAAAAGTCCCGACAAATTAGCCGCGCACGGCCGCGCCTATCTGACGGACATGTGTACCGCATCTGTCGTGTGCACACACACCGCGCGCGTGCGTGCGTGTGTGTGTGTGAGTGTGTTGAGGTGCGTGTTTGGAGCGACACGGAGGCGCGCGCGGGAGGCCGTGGTGTGCGGCCCAGCAGCCGACAGAGAAACGCTTTGGCCACTAACGGGTGGGCGCTGCGCACGCGGTGGCCGCTCACCCCCCCCCCCCTTTCACCCCGGATCAACCCCTAACAGGCCGTTTGATGTCGCAATCAGGCAGCCATGCGTCGCGGGTAGGAGAAGGCCTCTTTTAGGAGGGTGGCCGCGGCCGCACGGGGTGGCTGCTGCGCTGCCCGCGGTGGAACCCACACTACTCATTGCGTGCTCTGATTCTCATTACATATTTGCTCCTCTAGCATTTTCCTTGACTCTCCAGAAAAAAAAAATCATGAAATTTCCAAGACTTTTCTGTGACCATAAGAGAACTAAAGAAAAAAAATTATTGAGTTCAAAATTCAAAATATACAGCGTCTAAAAAGTCTCCGTCACTCGAATTTTTCCACAACAGTCCCTGCAATTTCCATGTCTTTCCCTGATTTTCTTCATAATCCGATTTTGTTTTTAAACGACCTCCTAGGTTTCCAAGACGTGTAAGAACCCTAGGGTCACTTACCTTGTGCGTTTCCAGACAAGAGGAAAAAAAAGGAAAAAAACATATAAAAAGGATAAAGAATTTGTTAAAAATACCATAATTTAAAAAATTTATGCGTGACGTAAAATTAGGCTATCCTAAACCATGAGCCTGCGACTCGCTGCGTTGGCACCGTGTGCTGTCGCTCCGCTACCGCGCGGCCGGGCCGGGCAGACCGCGTCACGTGACGTTGCCTAATCCCGCGGGGGTCCGCGCTCCGCCCCGCCGCCCTGCCGCGCCGCATTAGCGTGACGTTTACATTCAATTCATCCCGGAGCGGCGTTATTTACAGCGCCTTTGCCTGCAAATAAAGCACCACACACACACGACACGATTTCATTGCGGGCGCGCGCGCGCGAGTGATCCGCTGCGGCTGCCCCGCGGCGCCGCGCGCGGCGTGGCGTGGCGTAGCGGGGCGGCTCGCGGGGTGCTTTGCATATAAACGTCAGCCCGCCAGTACTTTATTCCTCGGGGCGCGCCTGGACGAGGGAGAAGGAGAGCGATAGAGCGGAGAGAGGTAGAGCGAATGAGAGAGAGAGAGAGAGAGAGAGAGAGAGAGAGAGAGAGAGAGAGAGAGAGAGAGAGAGAGAGAGAGAGAGAGAGAGAGAGAGAGAGAGCGGGACGCATAAGGTGCGCGGCGCCCAGGCCAGGCGCCGCGCCGCTGCCGCCATGGAGCAGCGTCCTGCAGCCTCTCGCGCAGAAACAGATACAGTAGAAAAAAAAATATGCTGGAGCCGACTGTAGCGCTGTAGACTGGACAGAAAGAGGCGTCCGGCACTCGGCGGCGCATTCCCCCGAGACAGACGAGGGGGAAACAACTCTGAATTTTGGTGAACACTTTAAGTGAACTTTTGTGAGTTTTCGTGAATTTAATTGAATTTTTCTAGAATTTTAGTGAATTTTTTCTTGTAGTTTTTCCTATTTTTTTTTTGTAAATTTTCCAGAACTTTTCTGTATTTTTTTCGGATATTTCCCGTTCCGGAATTTGTCTAAATTACGAGTACAAAAATTTCATAGTTGTTTCCCATTTGCAGACAGGGCAGGCCAGACGGACGGACGGACACGCCGCACACCGACGTCACCATCCCTGCCTTGTGCAGTGAATAAGTGTATGGATGTAGTCCTGGGTCGGGCTGGGCGCTTCACAAGGGCGTGGCGACTCGCACCTCGGAGGCAGCAGGCCGCCGGGGACGGGGCCGCGAGCGGAAGCCATCACTACAGCAGCAAGGCGGCGCGCAGAGGCACGACGCACGCTCTTGCAGTCAGCCGTCTGATTCGGAAGATCACTCTCGTAACCCTGTCCGTACGTCGCACCTATGGCGGCGGTGCCCTATGTTCCGGATAGCAGGGCTCCATGCGTGCGCCAAGGACGAAGGTGCGAGAGTGATCTTCGGAGTCAGTCGGCTGGGTGCTCGCCGAGGGGGAAACAACCGGAAACAACTCCAAAGTTTTTGTACACCTCGTAATTCAGAAACATTAAGAGAAATTCAGAAATTATTAAGAAAAGAATCAAAAACTTTCAGAAAAATTCAGAAAAATCTGAAAAAAATAAGAAAAATTCGGAAAAAAAATCAGGAAAATTGAGAAGACTTTACTTAAGTTTGGAGAATTCCAAAAAATAAAAAATCAAGGAAAAAATTCATAAAAATTCACCAAATGTGTACACTAGAATTCAGAGCTCTTTTCTCATCGGAGCCCGCCCTGGCCCTGCCCCTCTCTCTCCTTCTCCTACTTTCCCCACCTAACGCGGTCGTGGTCAGGTCGCACTAGCAGCCTGGATGGGCAGCGCGCGGTCCGCTTAGCCGCCAGCGAGCATGCGACCAAGCACCCTTTAGGTGTCGGGCCGGGTCGGGCCGGGTCACCCAAGGAGCCTATGGGGCCCGAGTCCGAGCCCGAGGCGCGGTGCGGCACAGGCGCAGGCAGGCGAGCACCCTTTAGGTGTCGCTGCGGTCACCCTAGCCGCACACAGCGCGAGCCGCACCAGGCTGGCTGGACCGCGGTCGTGCTAACCCGCCCTCCCGCCTCACATGCTCATACACGTGTCCTTGCGCCGGGCATCACATGACACCCCCACCGCCGCCCCGTCACCGAGTAAGCGGGACACTGCAGACTGCCGTGTCAGCACAGATTACCGAGAAATTCGCTCACCCCGGGCTGGGGCCGCGGAACCGTAAGGGGGACCGCTACGCTATACTCATGTAACCAACCACCAACACTTGTTACTAATAATATGAAGAAGAATTTTTTATTTTTTAAAAAAAGAAGGAAAAGGCATTCTTAGAAAAAAATATATCATTTTAAAGAAGGAAGAAAAAAAAACAGTTTAGGTAGTCGTGGGGTGAGTCGATGGAACCTTGATCGGGTACCACGCCGCCCGCCGCCTACCCCTCTATCTGTCCGCCACCGCTGTGGCCCCGGGGCCCGGCACAGCCCGCCCCACCCCGCCAGGTAGGGCACGGCTAATTAATTCCTGTGAGTCTGGCCCGGCCAGGTCCGGCCCGGCCCGGCCCAAACGCGCATCTCTGTGCCTTTGATGACCCGGTGCACCGCGCCCCGGGCCCCGGGCACACCGGCACCGGCACGAGTCGGCTGGTGCAGCACCACCACCACCACCACCGTGCACCGGTCCCTGTCGACGATTTGTCGCAGAAAGCATGTGCACGTACCCGAGGGGTACCTCACCGTCTCCAATCAGTGTACACCTTAAACTCCAATCATTTTTCAATCACTATCCAGTCACATAATTTTTCTACTAAAATCTATTTTCAGCACCATAAAATTGCAAAATATCGAATTGGTGCCAAAAATTTTTTTGCTTTCTTTAAAATTTGGACAAATCGTGACAAATTTTCCCTCCAATCACAATACAACCCTCCCAATCAGTGTATACACCGGTATACACCATTTTAAAGAGTAAGGTACCCCTCGCACGTACCCCAACAGAACGGGGTTCTGCTGATCTAGTGAAGACATTTTGTTTCGAGAGTGACGTTTTTATTTTTTTCCGCATCGTCTGCTACTGTCTGCCGTCCGTGCGGGCTCCCGCCCGGATGTGATGGTAGACGAGGCCAGGAGACACAGAAAGAGACCAGCAGGTGTGAGAGAGACGAGGTGGAGAGAAAAGAGCATCAGGTGTGGCGCTGCTGCCGTGCTTGCTTTCTCGCCACCGGAAATCGCCGTGCACAACGAGCGGCAGCAGGGCGAGGGCGTAAGTGACGGGCTAACAAGACGCAGGCGCGACGCAGCGGAGCAGGGACCGCCACGCCCCGCCCCGCCCCGCCACGCCCCGCCGCGCCCCGCCCGACACAAAGCGAGAAAACAAAGGTGAGCCAAGGTGATAATTCTTCAACAGGTTGGAGAATCACGTTCGAGTGAACCTCGCCGCCAAGCAGACGGCTCGGCTCGGCTCGGCTCGGCCCTACCCTGCCCCGCCTCGCTCCACCCCACCGCACCTCCTGTTGCGTTTGCTCACGACACACGCGCATTCGGACGCACGTCCGGCAAATGTTTGCCCATGGGTTTTTATTTAAAGTCATGTTTATCTACCGAGTGTCGTGTGCGCAGCAATGACTGCTGCTACCGCACCGGGACCGGACGGTAAATAATTCTCCCCCCCCCCCACCTTTTTTTTTTTGGAACAAAGAAAATATAAGACAAATCTCATTCCTCCGTACTTCGTTTCGGTCGCCTAGAGAGAAGGAGAGGGCCGTGCCTGCAGCAGTAACCGGTAACAGTACCCGCCATAGCCTCCCGCGCACCAGGCCCAGGCCCCCGGCTCTCTCCGCAGGAGCACAGTCTCCAGTCCAGGACCCGAACCTGTAGTGCGTGTGTCTGTCTGGCCGCGGTGGCGTGGATAGCAAAAGTTGCAGACACATCTCGATGCAGGCACTCGGCCAATACTGTACCGAACTGGAAATCGAGCTCCACTGCACTCCTCGCAGCGAGGCGCGAGGTATCTCTACTCGGGATACGCCGCACCGCACCTCGGACCACACGGTGGCGGCGGGGAAGAGAGAGAGACCGGGAAAGGCGTCGGGGAATTCGAGCCTGCAGGAGGTCGAAGTAGGCCAAGACCTAGTCGCTCAAGACTAACAGATTTACAAGAGACGCGACAAAGAATACAGTGAAAAAAAAAGTCTCTGGAAAATCCTGCTCAGTGTACAAGCCATGCCGTGCCGGTACCGGTAGGGTACCTGTCCCGGTGCGAGTACTTCCTCGTAAGGAAGCCGCCACCCGAGCTGGCACAGCCAGGACTCATGCCGATCACTCGTCTCCCTGGTTTGTCTTGTCCAGTTCTCCTCCCGCTAAAAAAAAATGCCGGTGGCACGGCAAACGCGACGGACAGGCCCACGGGACGACATATGACTTCCACGAAATATCGTCATCACATGTACTAGAACTGACCCTACGACGAGTAAACCCTTTAAGGGACAATAATTTATGTCCATTCCTGGTGACATCTGTGTGCACAACCTTCTAGTTAAAATTTACTAAACAGGCGGTGACAAATTTGCATCATTTGCCGGACAAAATAAAAAAAAATTTCAAGTCCAGAAAACAAGTCAGGGAAATGTCTCTTGCTGAGATGTGCATACAGCAGGTGTCACAAGACGATGGACAAAAATGTCCCTTGACATTAAGAGAACACATACGCAGCTATGTTCGCCATTTAAGCGGCGCTATACGCGTGACGTTGCCTCTTACCTTTGCACTCGTTGGCGTCCTTGGCGGTGGCCCTGGCCCAGGGCCGGTCGAAGTGGAAGGGCTTGCAGCGCTCGCACTCGCGGCCCGCCGTGTTGTGCCTGCAGTCGCAGGTGAGCTGCGCGGGCTGGCCGCCCTGGCCGCCGGCCGGCACGCAGCGCGACGCGTGCCCGTTGCACTTGCAGCGGCCGCCGACGGACAGATCGCTGACGGCGTAGCCCGCCGCCACCATGGACGTCGAGGCCACCGCGCCGCCCGCCGCCCCGCCCCCGGTCCCGGGCGACACGGGCGTGGCCTCCAGGATGTTGCTCAGGTCGTCGTCGTCGTCGTCCGGGTCGTCGTCGGCGTCCGGGTCATCCGCGGCGGGGAGGCTCGTGTGCGCCACGGGGGGGTGCAGCCGCGCGTACTTGTGCGGGTGCGCCACCCGCCCGTGCACCGGGTCCTTCTTGGGCAGGTCGTCCAGGAAGCCGTCGTCCTCCAGAAGGTCGTCGTCGTCGTCATCATCGTCGTCCACCACATCTTTACTCTGCGAGACCGGGAGAGAACAAAAATTACAAACACATCAGAACGAGCGGCACTCCCTCGATCGCATCGGTACAGTACAGAGAGACTTGTATGGAGTTATTGGAGCAGCCGCGTCCCTCTTTGTTCTATAAATTATTCGTCGCTCATAAATCCCGGCGTTAATGCCCCGATAAGGCCGGTTATTACGCTCTGACTTGACTCCCCGGTGCGGCCGGGCCCGGCCCGGTACAGTTCCATCAAGATCACGGCACCACCACCACGCCGCGCGCGGCGCGCCCCGCGGCCTGGGCCGCGCATACCAGGGCCGCGCCACCCGACCACCACGCCAGATGCGGATCTGCACCGCAGCCGCCCTGCTGCATAACGCTTGACCAGGCCGCGCCACCGGGGCAGCCGCAGCAGCAGAGCATCCTCCACAGCGGAGGATGAGTCGCACTCACTACGATCACGGACACACTCTTAAAATCAAAATCCTACGAAGAACTGGGATTCATACACTACGGATAAACCAAATTCATCGTAACCTATGAACAAATTTATACAATCTCTCCATAATACGAATCATTTTAAGTTCCACTCTGGTTTTTTGACAGCAAATGAAACCCTACGAACAACTTTGTTCGTAAGTATCACATCAGTACAGTACGAATGGTTGAAGGTTTGTAATGTACGAATATTATTCAATTAAAACATTAATTATTATAAAGCAGGACAATGAATCCATTCTTCCAATTATATTTAAGTATAAATCATCAAGAACTAAAATTAAATTAGCAAACTCTTATTTACTCTAGAATGCAAAAGTGAATGACTGTCAAGATAGGAAACATGAATTAAACAATCAATAAAGACTGATTCTGGATATGAGAGGCAAACGGGGAGAGACAATTTATTTAATGAAGTGTTTGAAAAATGGTTCCAATTCTAGGCGCCAGCTATAACTTAACTTTCACTCACTTAGACAACAACAACCCAGGCAACAAGATGATGAGAAGGTGCAGAGTTCCATAAGGACAGGCAGTTCAGCATACATAACCTCTCAACCTCAACTGGAGATATATTAGATGCAGGGACTTATTCCTCCACGGTGCAATATTCAACAGAGATAGGAGCAAAACGTTAAAGAGATGGTAAAATGAGAATATTTCAAACTGACACTGGACTGATTCACATAAAACTCATTGTGAGATTTACAATGAGTCGGCGGGCGGCGGGCAAGAGCAGGAGCTGTGGTAGTGTCAAAGGGGCGCGCTCTTGCGGGGCGATCTGGAACTTCGGCAGATTTGGTCATTCCCTCCTACGTCATAGGAATGTCGCGCTCACCCACGACGCCATGAAGTTCATGTGACTGGTGCCGTCCATCGCGCCGTCCCGGTGCACGGGCGACGCTCCCCCGCCCGCACCATCGCGACACCGACGTCTGGTCTGCATAGCGATTCTGGTGCACACCCTCCTCGCTCTGTCTCTCTCGCACCTATACGGCGTACCTCATGAGTGCGAGAAAGACAGCGAGAAAGGTGTAGAGGTGTAGAGGAGGGAAAAGGGAGGGGTGGGGGGGGGAGGAGGGGGCTGTGAGATGCTCCGCGCGCCGCTGCGCGGAAGTGTCGGCACGGCAGGCCGTCATCAGGCGGAGCGGCTGATTGACTCTGATTGCAGCGCTGTGCCGAGCCTCCTAGCGGACATGACGGACACCCTCGCACTTGACGGTGCTCTGCCCCTTCCCGTGCCCGTGCCCGGACCGGACCGGCTCGCGGCCCGCCGCGCCACGCCGCCGGTCCCGACGCAGCCGCGTCTGCCGTCTCCTATTAAAAAGCGATTAATCGTGGCGCAACAGCGCGCCGCCGTGGCGTGGCGTGGGGCCTAACTGTGCGTCCGTCCGTCCGGCCCGGCCCGGCCGGCGCCTCCGACCGACTCTCTGCCTGCTGCATGGGCTCCTCGAGGACCAGCTCAAGGACCTGCTGCGGCAGGGCCCGCATACCTCCGCGCTCTGCTCTGTCCGGTAGGCCCGGCCCGAGCCTCGAGTAGTGAGTCGGCTCTGGGCGTCCCGCCCCCCGCCCCCCACCCCGCCCAGCACCCGCGGCCGCGACACAAAGCCAAGTCCTGCGTGAGCCTCGCAGCCTCGCCCCGCGCCGCAGCCGCGCATGAATCCCGCCCCGTCAGCAGACAGAGTGCTGCATGTTTTATAGGTTGCTGGGCCGGGCCGGACCGGGCCGGAAAAAGGAAAAGCGATGAGGCCGGGCGCAAAAAGAGGCGGCTGACCGAGTGAGGAGAGACGGCGGCCGCTGGCACGACGGACCGGCCGGCCGGCAGGGGAGAGAGAAATTAATTCGCCATACGGCTTAATATTGTATTGTAGTCGTCACCAATTTTATTCATGACTTTCGTCGGTCGCGTCGCCGCGAGGGGTAAATAACTCCGAATTTTGATGTACACCACTAATTCAAAATTCACACTAATTCAAACTAATTCACGCGAATTCAAAACTAATTCACCCGAATTCAAAACGAATTCAAAACAAATTCAAGCGAATTTAAGGAATGACCTCAGAAAATACACGCACATCTGATCCAAATTATTCTCTCAATTACATGATTAAATAGGATTTTTAGTAAATTATTGTGAATGATTTCTATTTATTCCAAATTATTGGAAATTAACTTGCAGCTGCGCAAAATAATCACAATTATTTCAATTATTTTTTTAAACTTTTCAGAAACAAATTTTGCTCTGCAATTGAAAGGGTGGCGTGAAAACATGGAAAATTTTTGCGGCAGTAAACCTCCCGAAGGAGGTTGCGGTTCCCGCCAGGCACAGGGCTTTTACCCCCTGTGGCAGCCAACTGCTTCGGTGTTCCATGGGAACCGGCGCTTTGCTGACTGCGATCCTATCGCGCAATTCGACAGATTTGATCCCCGTACCACCATTGGCCTACCCCTAGAGGTACGAGCGGTGTCAAGGGCGTTAGACTTCCTGATCCCAGTTTCAGAGGCCTTACCTCAGAGGGGTACGCGGGATTCGAACCCACAACCCCGAGTGCCGACACGTAGCCAGAACAGGAAGCGACCCAACGCCCAGAGCCACCGAGCCAACGGCGGTGAGACGTGTTTAACTTCTATTTGACCTGCCATCCAGCTGCGGCCAAAGGGAATGTCAAGCGCGAAAAACACTTTCCCAAGTGGGAGTCGAACTTCGGACCACTCGGTTTGGTGTTGCGCGCTCTACCAACTGAGCCACGACGCCACGATGACTGTACAGTGCGACGGGTTCGAGTCGTATTTGCCGTATCCTGCAGCCTCCAGCCAGGACGACAGGGCAAATACAAATCGAACCCGTCACACTGTACAGTCATCGTGGCGCCGTGGCTCAGTTGGTAGAGCGCGCAACACCAAACCGAGAGGTCCGAAGTTCGACTCCCACTCGGGAAAGTGTTTTTCGCGCTTGACATTTCCTTTGGCCGCAGCTGGATGGCAGGTCAAATAGAAGTTAAACACGTCTCACCGCCGTTGGCTCGGTGGCTCTGGGCGTTGGGTCGCTTCCTGTTCTGGCTACGTGTCGGCACTCGGGGTTGTGGGTTCGAATCCCGCGTACCCCTCTGAGGTAAGGCCTCTGAAACTGGGATCAGGAAGTCTAACGCCCTTGACACCGCTCGTACCCTTAGGGGTAGGCCAATGGTGGTACGGGGATCAAATCTGTCGAATTGCGCGATAGGATCGCAGTCAGCAAAGCGCCGGTTCCCATGGAACACCGAAGCAGTTGGCTGCCACAGGGGGTAAAAGCCCTGTGCCTGGCGGGAACCGCAACCTCCTTCGGGAGGTTTACTGCCGCAAAAATTTTCCATGTTTTCACGCCACCCTTTCAATTGCAGAGCAAAATTTGTTTCTGAAAAGTTTGAAAAAATAATTGAAATAATTGTGATTATTTTGCGCAGTTGCAAGTTAATTTCCAATAATTTGGAATAAATAGAAATCATTCACAATAATTTACTAAAAATCCTATTTAATCATGTAATTGAGAGAATAATTTGGATCAGATGTGCGTGTATTTTCTGGGGCATCCCCGAATTTAAAACGAATTCAAGTAAATTCACAAAATGATCACAATAATTTCAAAAAAAAACTTTGCAATAAATTCAAAAAATTCAAAGCTAATTCAAAATGAATTCAATTCAATTTAGACAAATTCAATTCAAATTCACGCAATTTGTACACCGAATTCAGAGTTGTTTACCCCTCGCGTCGCCGCCTCCGCCGCCTTCGTGCCGTTTTCGTAACCCTGCAACCACCGAGCCGGACCCGCAGCCTGTGGAGCAAACGTTAGAGGCCAGGCCGCCGCATACCGACCCGCCAAGCGTCTTGACTTTTCGTGACATACCTACAAATTTTAAAACGAACTAAGTACATTTTCTGGTCATCTGTCGTTTTTTTTTGTGTCGAACACAATAGGACGCATGATATGAGCTATCCGCATGTACCTTACGGACCAGTGTGTAAGTGCGCTGGAGGCTCCGGGCCGCCGTGATAGAGTATAAGTGTGTGAGTGTGTTAGAGAGAGAAAGGGAGAGGGAGAGAGAGGAGAGAGAGAACGAGAGAGCGAGAGAGAGAGAGAGCGCTCGCTTCGCCTGTATGTGACACATGCATTATGTATGCAGTGGCCGAAGCGCTTGTCTTAGCGCCCCGCGCTACCGAGCAACGCGCAGGCCAGCCCTCGCCTCGAGTACAATATAATAATAAAACACAATAAGAGGAATAAGAAATCCCCTGTGTGGCGGGGTGGAGGCCGACACTTTATTTTTTCCTCCATCCACACGAAACACACTGCGAGCAAAATTTCCAGTTTGGCTCGTGTGCATTCCTCGTCTCCCGCGCCGCCGCGCCCGCCGACCCACGCGTGACGTCACGAAATCATCTTCCCCATTGTCGTGTAATCTCCCGGGCCGGGTCGGGTGGGGCCGCGCCGGAGACCGAAGTGCTTGCCTACCGTTACGAATACCTTCTGATTGCCTACACTCGTCTGTCCGGTACATAACCCTCTCCCTCCTCCTCCTCCTCCTCTCCTCACACAATGCCCCGGCCAACACCCGTCATAAATTTATCTCAGTGCTCTACATTTAGGCCCCCTTCGATACAGACGGCGCGGGGGCTTATCATGGCCTTCTTAATTATAAGCACCCCGGGCCGAGCCGACCGCCGCCACCACTACGCCCCCGCGGTGAATAGCGTGGCGCGGGGCACGGATTGCATGGTGTGGCCGCCTGACAGGCGCGCGCGGTACTTGCGCTCGAGTACCCACTCGGAGCACCGGCATCCGACCCGCGCGTACGGTGGTGTTGGTGGTACCCTACCCTACCCGCTGACGGGTATTGTTCAGGACAGCCGGGACCGGGCTGGAGCGGGGCGGAGCTGAGCGCGCACCGACACAAACCAGGTCAAAAAGCAGGACACACACACACTCGCGCTGGCGCATCTCGCCCCCACGCCCGCACCGGGCCGCACCGCGCTCACGCCAGGGCCGCGCGAGTGCCTAGAACGCTATGTACATACCATAACCGGACAGTGCAAAGAGATCGAGTATTATTCGCGAGGCAAGCGTGTGTAACTCGCAGATTCGTATAGTGTGTATGGGGGGGAAGTAAGTAGCGTCTCATTGTCGTGTCGCGGAGGAATTGGGGAGGGGGGGGGAGGGGGAACGGCGGGCGCGTGGCTGCCTAATGGGGGGAGGGGCACTCTGGAGGCTACTCCCCCCGCCCCCCCCGGGTCTGCTCGCAGGCAGCGCGCGCTTTGATTCGGAACATTTAGCCCGCGCCACACATATTGCGCGTTGCGGGCCGGCAGACCGGCGGGCCCGGGCAGGCCCCCCTCCTCCTTGGCCCCGCGCCAGTGTACACAAGTTGACATTTGGCGCTAATGTCAGTTTGCTCTCCATGAGGGGAGCGACACCTCCCCCCCCCCTCCTACCCCGCGCGGTCAGGGCGCGGGTGCGAGGAAGGACAATAAGGAGGAGGACGACGACGACGAAGAGCACAAGGACGAGGACGCGCTATGTACCGTCACATGCAGTCAGCGTACGCAGAGACCCCAGCAGCGCAGCCATCTGATTCAGAAGATCGCTCACCACATGCTTCCGTCCTTGTCGAACCTGTAGAAGTGCTCTACGTGCTCCAGGCGTGCGACAAGGATGGAGGAGTGAGAGCGCGACTTCCGAATCAGACAGCTGCAGTCCGCGCGTGATGAGGCCGTCGTATGTCGACTCGTAGAGCGCGTGTGCGGCTCGCGAACTGTGAACACCGCGGAAAGCGACAGAGGACACGATACTGCACTATCCGTGCGCGCGTGCGTGTGTGTGTGTGCGCGAGCGTGTGTGCGTGCACTGCTACCCTTTCGCAGCCGCGCCTGCGGGGTTCGCTAGGCTGCGTGTGTGTGTGGGGCCAACAGGTGACGAGGGGGATCAGACTCTCTCTCTCTCTCACACACACACTCTGCTTTCCCTTAACCCCCTCCACTGACGGCGGCCCCGCGACACCTCGCGGCAGGCAGCAGAGGGCGCCCGCAGCCGCGCCAGCAGCGCGCCGCACGGTCTGAGCTGAGCAGCGTGCTGAGCCTAAAGGCCCCAATGACGAATGGCTGCAATGAATCGGGTCGCGCTATGGCTGCTGCTGCGCTCCATGGTGTGTGTGTGTGTGTGTGTGTGTGTGTGTGTGTGTGAGTGTGTGTGTGCGTGCGTGCGTGTGGAATTGGGAGCAAGGACTGATATCACTGGCCCCGAGAAAAGGGGGTGTTGGTGGGGGCATCAGGGCGGGCGTTAAGGCCATCGAGAGATTCCTATCGCGGTATCTCTGATCTCCCCGAGTGCTCGCTGCGAGAGCCCCTCTGTGCGCGGTGCCCCAGCACGCCGTAGTACCCCCACCCCTCTCTCCCCACCACTTGTCACGTGAGTTTATATGTGACTGTGCGTGTGTGTATGTGTTGCTTCACGCTTTCACCCCATTTCAATTTCATGCGTTGCTTGTGGTCGCTTACACGCCGCCCCGGGGCGGGGCCGACCTCCCTCCCTCCCCGCCCGGGTACGACTGCATAGGGCACGGGAAATTTTTCATATGTATTTTTAAGGTCACAACCAATAATTGAGCACGCACTCTGGCAGTGGTGGCAGTGGTGGTGGTGGTGGGTGAAACATGTCCCAAACTAGGGCGAAACAGCGAATTTTCCTCCGGGCAACGGCTCGGCTCACGTTGCCCCCGCACACTTCGTGTTGTTTGTATTTTCTCGCACGCGCAGGATCCGCAGGGCGCCCTGGCGCCGCAGCGGCGCGGGCAGCTGGCACCTGCCGAGACACATCCACCATATAGTAACGCCGCGGCCAGTGGAGTGGGGTAGGTCGTGGCGCGCGGCGCGGCGCGGCGCGGCGGGGGAAGCAGCAGGCCCGGGCCGGGCCGGACCAGCCTATTGCCTGAATAGAATGCCTTATGCTAATCGCGGGCCCCAGTCCCGCCCGGCCCGGCCCTACCCTGCCTACACGCAGGTGCTTAGCGCCCGCCGAACAAATAGGGGCCCTGCCCTGCTGTCCTTCCCTATAGCGGTAGGGCTGTCCTGCACAATCCCACCCGCGCCCTGCCCTACCGACCGGCGTTTGAATACCGAGTAGCATAGCGGTGCCTGTGCCACGGCGCCCCGCCCCGCCCCGCCGCATCTGCTTTTGTTGCTTTTTATTATTTCCAGGATGCGGGGCGGCTAACAGTCTGCATCTGCAGCCAGGGCCGCGCGCGAGGCTAGGCCGGCCGCGGCCAGCAGCCGCCAGCGGAGGGGGGAGGAGGGTCAGGCCGCGGGGGGCGGGGGGCCGCCAGGCCAGCGAAGGGGACGGGACAATTTGTAGCCGCAAGACGTACTGCACACCCCTGGCGGTGTTGCGCGCCCCGCCGCCGCGCCAAGCCCCGCCGAGGCCCTGCACGGGTCGTTGCCCACTATTTCGGGTCGGTATTCACGGTGCGGCCGGGCCGGGCTGAGACGCCGTGACGCCGACGCTGACTTCACCGGTCAAAGTAAACCAGTACGACGAGTGTGTGCAGCAGTGCGCCAGGTATTTTTCGTTTTTCAAATTCTTCCCCGAAATCCGAAATTTAAGAGTACGGGGGAGAGGGCGGCGAACCGGCCCGGCCCAACCAGCAAGCGCGGCAAGGACGAGGGAGGAATCACTCATATACAAAACGTGTCCAATATTTTGACTTTTAATTTTTTGTAAGAATTTTTTTTAAATGTTTTCTTTTGATTTTTCAAGGAAAATTTCTGTCTCTTTTCATAAATTTTGATCTTATACCCCCATTTCTGAATTTATTTTCTGATTTTATATCGGGGTTTTGTTCATTTTTTCTTGATTTTTCTATATCTTTCTTCTTTAATTAACTTTGATTTTTTTATTATTTTATAATAAATTTTTAAATGATTTTTTTTTTTTTTAGGCCGTTCAATGGTTTTTCGAAATGACCCTCCCCCCCTCGGGCAAGGAGAAGGGCGTTCACACGCCGCGAGCGCCGATCGTCGTCGTCGTCGGTCGTCGTCTCCTGGCTAATTGCTTAAATTGAGCGCGATAAAAGTTTTCTGGATTTATGACTGGTTCTCATTGGAGCGAAATGAGGTTTTAAGTGCGACTGTGATCGGGTCCCCCATCCAATGCGTACGAGTAGGCGGGGAGGGGTAAGGGGAGGCAAAAGTGCAGGGCAGGACTCAGCACCGCAGCGTGCTCTCTCAGCCGCAGTCATAACGTCAGGGTGTCGCACTGCGAGACTGCAGCGGAGACTCGAGAGATCGATGAGCTTTGGTTGAGTTTCTTCCTCTGGAAACGCCGGACGACGTGTATTAAAAAGGATTGAAATGCTAAACTCTAATAGACGCGGGAGAGCGCGCTTCGCAACATTCCCTACAACGAGACCGAGGAGCAGTACAGTGCCCAAAACGTCAAGCTAATACTGTACACACCCGCGGATATAAGCACGTGCTCGAAACGTCATCAGCTCATCGTCGGCGGCACCCGACCCGGCGTCGCGTCGGTTGTGACACCGAGGGGTAGGGGGCCAACGTTCGGGGGAGGAAGGTGTTGGTAACGGTTTACAATGACATCAATAACTTCAACTTGCTGACTGGTTAATCGTCCCCCGCTCGCGCGCTCGTTCCATCAGCGACGGATGTCTCCAAATGTTTCCACCGCGCCGCGTATGAGGTGCTTGGGCTTGACTCGAAGGGGTCCTTCACTCTAAAAGTACACCCTAAAACAAAATCAGTGAAAAAATCAGTTTAAAAAATCAGAAGAAAATTCAAGAAAAAATTAAGAAAAAATCAACGAAAAACAGAAAAATTATAAAAATTGGTGTAAGCTTGAATTTATAGTGAAAGACCCCTCGGCTTCACTACGGAGCGGCATACGGAAGGGCCCAGCCCAGCACCCGCGCAGCCGCCTGGGCTGGGATCCCATCGTCACGTGCCCGCCCCGCCCCGCCCCTTCACGCCACACCACGCGCGCCAGGCACCTCACCTCCCGGCCCGGCGTCAAAGCCGGATTACTTTTTCTTACCCGAGACAGTTTAACAAGACAACGAGGCTCCAACACACATTCCCCGGCCCATTCAATAACGCCCCGCCTTGTTTTCCTTCGTCTCCTCTTCCTCCGCCTCCTCCTCGGCTGCGGCCGGGGCCGGGCCGGGCCGGGCAGGGGCGGGCCCGTCACGCCGCACCGGCTCGGCCCGCGGAGGTTGGTTGGGTTTTTGATTCCTGAAATAGAAGGTGAGATCGAGGAGAGTTCTCACGTTACCGCTGCTCCTCCACACCGCGACTCACTCCGACCGGTCGCTCCAAACCCAAACGGACGAGACGCGCGCGCGGGCGGACCCGACGGACCCCGCCGCAAAGTCCAAGCCGACGCGACGCCGCGGGCATTTCCCTCCTCCACCACGCGGGAAGGAGCGAGAGAGAGAGAGGGGGAGATCAGGAGGCGAGCGAAACTGGACCGCAGCAGCGGGCGAGAGAGAGACAGAGAAAAGAGGGAAGGATCGGATGAGACCATACCACAGCCTCCCATCTCACTTGCACGACCGACTTCTCGGTCTTCTATACGCCACTGCCACGCCACGCCGTGCGCGAGACTCCGCCGCCGGCGACCGCTACACACACGTTTTAGTCGCCATTAAGGTGTCGTTTTTGTCTGGCGGACTTAGTGCAGTCCGCGCCCCGCCCCGCCCCGCCACCAGCCAGGCCAGGCCCCGCGGGCATTCACACTTGCCCGTGCGCGCTGCGCGCCCCGCCCCGCCCCGCCCCGCCACTCCCGTGTTGTGTTGTGTCGGGGTTCAAATTCCTGCTGCCATTACGTTGCAAGTGATACCCCGTCGTCGTCGCCGTCATGCTGCCCCGCCTCGTCCCGTCCCCGGGGACACGCAGCCTCACGCAGGACGGGCTCCTCACGGCTCCTCCCAAAACAAGCTGCAGCAGATACGCCGGGGGGGAAAAGGAAAAAAAAAGGGAGAGGCAGCGGAGCGGTGCGGCGTGCGGGGCTTCCTTTTACTTATTTTCATTTTGTCCTGCAGGGACAGCGCCACCGGGTTTCCGACACAAAATGTGTTAAAAACCGTCATTATATATACCCATACTCGCACAATCCCGCACAATCCTTGAAGAGACTACGCGGGCACAGTTTTGATAAAAATCTGCTAGAAATAGTGTGTTTCGATTAGAAAAGGGAGAAGAAAAGCGGATAGAACAAAAAGCGACCTGATTGGCTGAATCACTACCACCACCACCACTAGCGCGCTCACGTGGCGCGAAGCGCTCAGCCAATCAGGACACTTTTGTTCTATCCGCTATTCTTCTCCCCTCTCTAATCGAAACACACTATAAACCAACGAGATTTTAAGCAGAGTTCTATTTTCAGAGTAGTGCCCAGATCGACAGCCCCCTCCCCCCTTCCTACCCTCTCCCGATCCCCCTAAATAGGCCTCCAGCGGCACCCATAACGCACCAATAGGATCTACCTGGAGCTGCTGCAGGCTGCAGCGAGTCGCCCCCCGCTGTTGCACCTGAGGGAGGGGGGCGGGGGAGGGGCTGGTGGAGGGGGGTACCCTTTTGTGAATATTACTTTCGCTTTCCTCCGCGAGACGGACCGGCCAGAAGGGGAGGTTTTGTGTGTATGAGTCACGGAGGACGATATGGGATGGGATATAACGTCCTGTCCACATTCACGCGGGTTGCACCTCGGGGTCCGGCTGATCGCTGCAGTCCGTCTCCGTCCGCTGCGCGCGAGGTCCAATCGGCCCTGCCCTGCCCTGCCCTGCCCTGCCCGGCCCGCCCACAGCGGACACCCCGACGGCAGCACACACCGGCCACCGCGCCGCGCCGCCACAAAGCACGGAATTTATGCACCTCCCGAGCGTTGTAAATTACGGCCCGTTCCTTTTTGGCCGCTGAAACTATGTTTCCCTCCTCGTTTCAGGTTTCAGAGCGCGCGGAGCAAGCGTGTCGGACCCGTCGCGTCTCTCCTCGTCCTGGGCACGCCGGGCCGCACCGGGCCGCGCCGGGCCGCGCCGGGCAGGGCTGGGCAGGGCCGGGCAGGGCCCCCACCCTCTCCTCCCCGCCGGCTGGTACCGGCCGAGCACCGAGCCGGTGTGGCGTGGTCCCGCCCGGGGCCGTGCTCAGCAACAGGGCTCAGCACACCAGACGCAGCCCGGCTGACCGCTGGCCCGTCTTTTTGTCCGCAGAACACAGCGGATCCGACCGCAGCTATGGCCGTCTTGTGACCTACGCGCGGCGCGCGCCCTCCTTAGGATGCCTTAGGACAGAAGGAAGAAGCGATCCTCGGCTAAGGGAAAAGGACAGTAAATGACCTCAGCGCAATACAGAAAGCTAGACAGATGCCATGCCATGCCATGCCATGCCAGGCCAGACCGTCTGCTTCCCTGACACGACGCGCAACTTTTCGGCCGGAGCTGCTGCTGCTGCTGCTGTCTGAACGGTACCGTACAGCAACGACGCGCCCTCAATGGGGGCGTCGAACTGTTATCGAACAAAACTCAACATAAACTGACGACTACAGAGCAGCAGCAGCAGCAGCAGAGGGAGCAGCAGAGTTCCGTCCTCGTAAAGATCCATCCACCCGTCAGAAAACTTATTCGAAGTAAGACGAGTCGGAGAACGAAGCGAGCAAAGCAGCGAGGAACGGGCAGAGGCGAGGTGGTTTGAGGCGATGCTGTGAGTGCTGTCAAAGGCCACGACCACGACGACCGCGGGTACCTCGAGGGTAGAGTATACCCCATGATGCCGCCACCTTAGAAGAGGCTTTTCGGAGGGGACAGGCAACCTGAATGACAGTTCTGAACCGCACGGCGCGTCCTGCCCTGGCGTGGGGTGAATCCGAAGGGTCCTTCACTTAAAAAAAAATCAGTGTACACCTTAAAACAAAATCTTTGAAAAATCAGAAAAATCAGTTTTAAAAATCAGAGAAATCAGAAAACAAAAGTCGAGAAGGGGAAAAAAAAATAAAGAGGGGAAAAAAACAGGAAAAAAAGAAAAAGAAAACATCAGAAAAGAATCAAGGACGAGAAATTTTTTTTAAAAAAAAACTATAAAAAAATAATCAGAACAATTGGTGTACGTTTGACTCTAGTGAAAGACCCCACGGCTGTAACTACTGCGGAGAGGTCACAGAGGACAGGACACGGCTGGCTGCCCCACAACCACAAGCCTGGTGGCGAGGTGCACGCCGGTGTGAGGTGTGGTGGAGGCTCCATGAGAAGCTCGGTGAGCCTTCATCGGTGTCGGCCGACTAATAGCCAATAAGACGAGGTGGCACCCTGTGGGGCCCCGCCAGCCGTCAGATTCCGAAGACCGCGCCCTCGCGCCTCCGTCCTTGTCGCACTCGTGCGGCCCTGCCTTCCCCAGCGTATAGGGCACCTCCATAGGTGCGACAAGGACGGCATGAAAGGCCCCTCCAGGGCGCCCGCTGCGCCGCCCCACCGTCGTGCATCACCCATTGAGCAGGCAGGACGTCCAGAGTAGGTTGACCAGCCCGGCCCGGAGGCCCCACTTCGGTTTGTGACGGCCGGAAACTTTTTGGTAAGTGTATGTGTATGTATGTGTGTGTGTGGGAGAGCGAGATGAGAATGCCTTTCCATTTTGTAGCCCGCTGCGTATGTGTGTGTGTTTGCTGGGCAGCGCGCAGCCAACACAACAAGATAAAATAAGCGTTACTCTTTTTCCACCCGAGATGGAAACGCTTGGCCGCGCTCGCCGCCCGAGGAAGAAGAGTTTAGCATAAACGCCCCGGGCGGGTCCGGGCGGGGCTGAGGGCACCTTCCACCTCCCCGGCCCGGGCCGAGCGGGGAAGGAACACGACAGAACACGGCCCGGACACGGAGAAGACACGTGCACTATGAGCGGATTTACCGCCAGGCGGATTCACTAGCGCATGCTCTCCTTCGCAAAGCGGATTGCCATTCAACCGCACCAACGTTCCACGTATTCCGGGGATATGATGATCGCAGCGCGGCAACAGCCGCACCGCTAGCAGCTAAACGCGTCATGTTTCCAGGAGCCTGACCGTGGTGTCGAGTATGACAGGAGCTGCGTGCGTGCGTGCGTGCGTGCGTGCGTGCGTGTGTGTGTGTGTGTGTGCGTGCGTGCGTCTGGGAGGGCGTCGCCGAGGGGGATACATCTCTGAAATTTTTGTACACCTCGTAATTCAGACAGAAAAAAAAATCAGGGTTGTTACAGAGTCGGGAATTTTTATTTCCCTGACTTTTCCATGACTTTTCCATGACTGAATTCGAGGTTTTCCATGACCTTCCCCCAGACATATATAGGACTAGGTTTTTAAAAAGAAAACGATGTAAAGCAATACTTGCACTTGCACAATTTATTTATCCATTTTAAAGTCCTCTGAGGCACTCATTCGACATAAAATAAAAGAGCAAAACCGAGGGGGTGCTGTCTCAAGTAGCAGTTGTTCAATGATTTACATTACAAAAAAAATCAAACGTTTTGGATTGATTTTTTTGATTTCAAAATGACTTTTTAGTTTTTCTGTTGATTTTTGATCTTTTTTCTGATCTTTCGATCATTCGATATTTTTCTTGATTGTTCGGGATGACCTCAGAAAATACACGCACATCTGATCCAAATTGTTCTCTCAATTACATGATTAAATAGGATTTTTAGTAAATTACGGTGAATTATTTCGATTTATTCCAAATTATTGGAAATTAACTTGCAACTGCGCAAAATAATCACAATTATTTCAATTAATTTTTTAAAACTTTTCAGAAACAAATTTTGCTCTGCAATTGAAAGGGTGGCGTGAAAACATGGAAAATTTTTGCGGCAGTAAACCTCCCGAAGGAGGTTGCGGTTCCCGCCAGGCACAGGGCTTTTACCCCCTGTGGCAGCCAACTGCTTCGGTGTTCCATGGGAACCGGCGCTTTGCTGACTGCGATCCTATCGCGCAATTCGACAGATTTGATCCCCGTACCACCATTGGCCTACCCCTAGAGGTACGAGCGGTGTCAAGGGCGTTAGACTTCCTGAACCCAGTTTCAGAGGCCTTACCTCAGAGGGGTACGCGGGATTCGAACCCACAACCCCGAGTGCCGACACGTAGCCAGAACAGGAAGCGACCCAACGCCCAGAGCCACCGAGCCAACGGAGGTGAGACGTGTTTAACTTCTACTTGACCTGCCCTGGAGCAGCTGCCAAATGAAATGCCAAGCGCGAAAAACACTTTCCCGAGTGGGAGTCGAACTTGGGACCACTCGGTTCAGTGTTGCGCGCTCTACCAACTGAGCCACGACGTTTCGATGACTGCCTAGTGCGACGGGTTCGCGTCGTATTTGCCCTATCCCCCAGCCTCCAGCCAGGAGGATTTCTGAGAAAACCTGTGATTTTTTTTTTATATATATCTTTTTTGATTGTGATTTTGATTTTTTTTTCCGTGATTTTTTTTGGCTTTGTTGAATGATTTTAGAAGACAGCACCCCCTCGAGCAAAACCTTTGATACGGCGCGGCAGGCAGAGAACACGGGAGATACTGCAATTTAACAAACTTCCATGACTCGGCGCTTGATTTCCCTGACTTTTTCATGACTTCCATGACTCGAATTTTTTTCCATGACTTTTCCATGACTTCCAGGTTTTCCATGACCTGTAACAACCCTGTAAAAATCAGAGAAATCCAGAAAAAGTCAATTGAATTCAGAAAAATTCAGAAAAAAAAAATCAGAAAAGTTCGAGAAAATTCAAAGGTAAAATTCAAGCAAATATTCACAAATATTCAATTTCAATTCAAAAAAATTGTACACCATAGTTCATAGTGGCTTCCCTCCCTCGGGCGTCACTGTGTGTGTATGAGTGAGAGTGTGTGAGTGCGGGACAGCAGAGAGTGTGAGGCGAAGAGAGAGAAAACGGGGGTGGGGGGGGGGGGGGCTTTGTGTAAAGGTTGCTGTTGCTGCTTTGCTTTCAGTGCGGTTCATCCCATAAGCCTCTAAGCACGCCCGCCATGTCTCGTCCGGAGAGGGGAGGGGGGGGGGTACAGGAGGCTAAGTGCACCGCAGAGCACGGCAGCACTCGTGCGCGCGCGTATCGGATCACGCCCGCAGCGCGCTGTCGCGTCGTCACCGAGGAGGTCCTGTAATCATGCGTGGGGCATGCCGGGGTGGGTGGGGGCGGGGCCCTGGCCCGGGGCGGCCGGGGCGGGGCGGGGGTGGCATCGGAGCAAGCAGGGGTCACACAGCCGGCCAACCCCGCTGTTTGAATAACGATGTTGATGATAAAATATCGATATGGGGCACAAAGGGTATAATAACGAGTGAATGGCTCCCAGCACTGCGCCGCTCAGGTCCGGACCACTTTGGGTCTCCTCGCTGTACTGGCGGAGCGGGCGGGCGGGCGGAGCGGGGTAGGTAAGTCAATATTGTGAGGTAGGTCCCAGCCCTGCGGGACCGGGCACGCCACGGCAGAGCAGTATTCCCATGTGGATCCTCTTGCAGCGAGCTGAGCCCAGCACACGGCCCATCTGATCGGCTTGCACACGGGCGAGGGCGGGGCGGGCGGGGTGGGGCGGAGGAGGGACTGCGGTACGCCCTGCCCCGCCCGCCCGTCCGGTCCGAGCACATCGGGGGACCCCGTGATGAGTGATTAGAGAGAGAGAGAGGGAGAGAGAGAGAGAGGAAGGGTGAGCGTCGCGCTGGGTGGCGCGTCTCCAGGCAAACCTCCAGGCAGGCACCCCCTCCCCCCCCCTCCCGCGTCCCAGCTCCAGGCGGCGGGGCGGGGGAGGGCGGCGCGGTGCGGCGGTATGGTGGCGGGGGACGTGCCGGGAATACACGGGCCCACTTTTGGGGTCGGCTTTGTGGACGGGGCCGGGCCGCGCGGCACCAGCTTCATCCCCACCCGGCCCTGCGGCCTGCGGCCCCGCCGGGCCCCGCCCAGAGAGCAGGGCATTTCATATTTCATGGCGGTGGGAATAAGATGACGAGAGTGAAAACCGGCGTGTCATCGCGGCCCAGACCAGAGCAGAGCGCACCGCACCGCACCGCACCGGGGCAAGGGGCCGGGCGGCTGAGAAATATGGGCTGCTCCCGCGCCGGCCCGGCCCGGCCCGGGGCCTCCTCCACCTCCACTCCTAGTGCTCCTGAACTCATGCACCGCCCTCCCAATTCCCCTTTTCACTTTCGGGCCTCACCTCCTCGGCTCATGCTCATTGCAGATACACGCCTCGGACGTACTTATTCATCCGCCCGGCCCCGGGCCCGGCCCCGGCAGCTCATCCAATTACGCTCGCCTTCCGGTCACTAACACCCCGACACAAACACACTCACACATGCATGTACACTCACACATGAAGGCTCGGGCACGTCGTACGGGTCCACCACGATGCGTCACTGCTGATCTGGTTGCAGCAGCCGTCGCGGCGGCGACCGATCGCCCAAGTAATTTTCCCCACTCAATTCCGCGAGACGAAGCGGCGCGGGGGTGATCCATCTCCATGATAAACCAATTTACGGGCCTGAGCGAGCCGGGGCCGTGCCAGGGCAGAGCCGAGCATGGCCGGGCAGGCCAGGGCAGCGGGGATATGAGGCTCCACAGTGTTGCCAACCCACGAGGCAGGGACCTCCCCTCACATCCCGGTCCCGGCCCGGCCCGGCTCGGCCCCGGGGGCGTGGACCCGCCGCGGGCAGCCCCGCCCCGCCCCGCGCGCCGGATCAGCGCAGAGATGCAGATTCACTCGGTCAGACTTCAAAACAAATTCCCTCCCCTCGCCGTGCCGCGCGCGTGCCGTGCCGTGCCGTGTCCGCGGCCGGGCCCGCCGGGTCTCTCTCCCTCCCTCCCACCGCCACGCGCCGCCACCCCTCCCATTCATCCTGTTCCGCGGCGGGGCGGGGCGGGGCGGCGCGGGGCCGGGCTAGGTCAGTGCGCGCCGCGCGCGACGTATGAGAAATCCGCAAGGCCAGCAAGGCGCGGCGGCGAGGCGGGGCGGGGCGGGACGGCCGGACACGGTCTGCAGTAAATCAAACACGTTATTTTTCGCCAAAGGGTCGCATTTTTCTGCAAAGCAAAGAAAAATATTTTATAAAGATGAAACGAATGTGTAAGAAGAGAGAGAAGCTTTAAAGAAAAATGAAAAGAGCGAAGGCCTGCGCGCGCGTGCGCGCGCACCCGCCGCCGCCGTCACGGAGGGAAGGAGACCGCGGCGTCGCGGCGCGTCCGAGTAAATGAATAATTTACTTGATTGTGATTTATGTGCGACTCTTTTTAACGCGGGGCAGAGTGCGTCCCGTCTGCGCCATGCGGGCTGCGCTGGACCGGGGTGATGGGGTGAGCCTGCCTGCCCTCGGCTCGGTGCGGGACGGGACACAGCGGCTCGTCCTGGCTGGCCTGCCTGGCCTGCTGCTGGGCCCCACCAAGGTGGCGACCCCGGCCCAGCCCATCCCAGTCAGGCCCCGTCTCACGATCGGGCTCTCATTATACACGTCAAAAGAAGGTTTCACAGATTTCATAACCATTTGTTGTTTTGATGATTTTTTTTTAACGTCTTTTCCTGGAGAAAAGGTTTAGGACACCCTTTCTCTCCCTCCCTCCCTCCTCCCGGCGCGGGCGATACAGCTATATCAGACGTGTCAAAACTCTTATCTCACGACTTTGGTCTGGGCTGGGCCTCCCCCTGAGCCTACTCCCCTTCCCTTATACTCCAACTCCCGCCGCGCCAAGCCACTCCGCGCCGAGGCGAGTCGCGGGGCTACGGCTGCTGCTGCCGCTTGTGCCACCCGACAATGGATATGGGCATGGGGCTATATCTCCACACAAGACGCATCAACAACATCTCCCACTGACCCCCTCGCCTCCTCTCCCCTCGCCTCCCCGGGCACCCCAGCCCACGGCCATGTACAGTCATCCCTCCGCACCGCTCCCACACACGCTTCGCCATTCACAGACACACCATCCTTGAAGAAGGGAGGGTAGGGTGCTGCTGCTGCTGCTGGCTGCGCTGCTGAGCTTGCTCGCGCAGGGACGCGGCCGGGCGCGGCCGGGGTGGCTCTATAACGTCGCAGGGACTTCCACTACCTCAGCCACAGAGAGAGAGAGAGAGATGCGGGAGCCGTCTTTGAAGTCCTAAAAATCAAGGTCTGCTGCTCAGCCAGTTTGCGCACGTTTACGCCCCTAAAATAGATCGTTGCGGGAGCGCGCGAGCGACGCACATGATCGACAGCGCACAAAGGCATCGCTCGGCTCCTTCCTCCCCTCCCCCTGCTCATGCCTCGAGAGGGAGGCGTCGAATTCTGACCTCACAGACAGATAGACAGAACCGATGGAACTCAGACAGCCATCGCGGCCTCGGCTCGGACGAAAGATTCCCGCCGCCGGCGAGGGAAGTGGGGTAGAACGGAGAAGAAGTCCCTCCCGCTGAAAGCGTCTATAGACGAAAGGGGGTGCGCTCATGGCCTCCCAATAACCAAGTTAACTCATTTACCTAATCAAGCCAATCACTTAACTGTCGTCGACCGCAGTTTAAATTCTTCAGCAGCCGGGCCGGGTGTCGGATGCCCCCTCCCCAGTCATGCTCCGGCAAGGCCGCGTCAGGACGTCGTCGGCGCGAAACGCCGCGCAGCAGACTGTGAAAGACGTCGCTCACCCGCAAAGTTCTCGCGCCATTCGTCGCGAGGCGAATTGCGAGCAACGCGGGTATGCTAAAGTTTGCTCATCATACGAGGTCACGACGAACTTATTTCCAGCAACTCGCTATGACCTACCTCTCGAGACAAAGTAGGGGCGGAGAGCACACATCACGCAGTGGCATTGCGTGGCGTCGAGGGGGAAACAGCTCAGAAATTTTTGTGCACCTCGTCATTCAGATTAATTCAAAAAATTCCTAAAAAATATTAGACAAACTCATAAAAATTTAGGAAAATTAAGAAAATTTAGAAAATTTAGGAAATTTTAGAAAAATCGGAAAAACTGACAAAAAATCAAGGAAATGTTTTAAAAATTCTAGCAAAAATTCATAAATATTCACGAAAATTCACAACAATTGCACATCAAAATTCAGAGTTGTTATCCCCTGGTGCGGCGTGCCTTTGCTGCTCCGCGCGGAGCACGCTGCGTATGGCGCCGCGGATCCAAGAAGCATCACGGTCCCTCAGATAGTTGCATCTGCGAGGGTCTGCCGCGACGCGCTGTGCCCTCGCAAGGTGCGACATCCATATTTAAGGAGGTCTCACGGGTGGGGTAGGTAGGGGACGAGGTCCGCTCTAAAGGCGCCGTCTGAAGGAGATTCGCGTAATGGGAAGGAGCAAAGACGAGGAGAACGTTGAAGGAGTAAGGAGTGGGGGAGATTCCTTTGAATAGCAATATGCAATCATAAATCGTGGCTGCAGCAGGCCAGGCCCCTCCCACAAGGGCGGCGTGGCGCGGCGCGGCGGATGTGCGCGCCGAGTGTGATCGCGTAGGAGATGATGGGGAGGAGGAGGGGGAGGGGGAGGAGTATTTAATGACGTTGGGGACCACATCGCCGGCCAGGCCAGGCCCGCAGCATTATTCACAGATTGGCCGGGCCGAGCCGGGCCGGCTGCACTTTCCGCGCGCGCGCGCGCGATTATAACGCTAAACCACTTTGTCCCCAACGTGGGCGATGACGACGACCTTCGTCACCGCGCGGCGCGGCGAAGAGGGCGATACCGTGCTCGAGCGAGCTACCGCCGCGCGCGCGCGCGCGCGCGGGTGCACATTAAAGGATTGCTTCACTGGCCGTCTTGCGAGTGGAAAGTGGGCACACCTTTTAAAGAAATTGGGATGGATCAATTCATTATCCTCTGGCAGCAATGCGAGCGTGGGCGCGTGGCGGTGGGGCGCGGGTGGGGCGGGGCCGGGCGGGGCGGGACGCGCGACCTGTGATTGAATTGGTCTCCCCTGTAATCAGCGGCCGCTGGAGCGCTGCGTCCTGCCCAGAGAGAGAGCGAGAGAGAGAGCGAGAGAGCGAGCGAGATGGAGCGAGGACGGCCGGATCAGTTTAGGAAGCGCGCCGAGCCGCTCCCTATCGCGATCAAAATCGTCATTCATCCAACCAAACGTGAAAAAAAAACACGGGGCTTACATACACTACGCCTGGCCGGGCGGGAAGACCAGCCCCCTCGGCTCGGCCCCCATGCTCCTCCTCCGACGTTGTCGGAAAACAATTTCATCGTCACTACACGGGCCTATATCGAAGCCTATATAATCTGGGCCGGCGTGAGGGGAGCCTAGGCTGTTCCAATAAGTTATGTGATAGGGGAACCCAACTCGCCACGGAAAAGAAAAAAATATTGAGGAGGGAGGGGGGGGATGAAAATGGGAGCAAGTACATCCGTGAAAACATGACGGCGCGGCCAGAGCGAGCTACTGTACCGGGAAGTGCGGAGCGAACGCTGCGCGTGATTGTATTCGGCGGACAAATTAATTGAGCTGTGGTGGTGCAGCTGTGCGCAGGGCGGGGCAGGGCGGGGCAGGGCGGGGCAGGGCGGGGCAGGGCGGGGCGGGGCAGGGCAGGGCAGGGCCCGCCCGATGAGCGAGTGTGACCAGAGTAAGGACGGCTTATTAAAGCAGCGTAATTGACTCGTTCAGGAGCGAGTGACCGCAGCAGCAGCAGCGCGGCGCAGCCCTGGCGAGCAGCACACCATGAGGGGCTGTGCGGGCTCATGAGCAGAGGAGGCTGCGCCAGGCTCGCCAGGCTGCGGTCAAACCAACTCATACGGGGCGTGCGTACCCGGGACGGGCCGGGCCGGGACCAGCGCTAGCCATTCATGGCTATCGAACCCACCGCAGCCACAGCGTGGCCTGCGGACGAGCCGGGCGGAGCGGGCCGGCCCGAGCACCTGAGCGAGATGAAAGCTAAGATGGCAGCTGTCCTGACCGCCCCTTATTGGGCGCGCGGAGCGGGCGCGCGGGGCGCGGAGGGGAACTCATGACTGCCAGCAGAGCGCGCGCGCCATAAAACATAAACGTCAGTTTACACCGCCTTTTATCTAAACATTGTATTCGCAAATCTTTTTAGACAAGGGGCCGTGCCGTGAGCGGGCGCGCAAGCTCTGCATCCGTGCGGGTGCTCGTAAAACGTCCGCCAACGAGAAAACGTCGAAGCTACTACTCTGCGTCTCCATCCGCGCGGTGCGGGCTGGGCTGAGCTGATATGTTGTTTGCTGCCTCCCGCCCCCGGGTCCGGCGTATTAGACAGTCGTTACAGCGCGCAGAGAACACCCGCGGGTTCACTCACATACACACACACCCTCGCTCGCGCGCGCATACACACACACATACATACACGGCTTCTTTTGTTGCCATTTGTTTATTGGCCCGGCCCGCATCAGCCGGTTGTGTCTATGACCCGCTCGTGACCGCCAGGGCAGGCAGGGCACCGCCACGCCGCACGCCGGGGCACCGGCACCGGCCGCCTATGGCGCGCGTCGCGTGGGAACACCTCGAGGTGGGACGCCCCGCCCCGCCCCGCCCCACCCCGCCCTGGCTCCGGCCCCTTTACGAGTCCGTCGCGTCGGCTGTAAAGCGGTGATATGCGATACACGCCGGTGTACGGCCCGGCCCGTCCTGGTCCCGTCCGTCCGTCGCGACGGCGCGCAGCTCCCCCGCGACGTCACCGTCCAGACGTCCCCGCTCCGCTGCCAGCAGGAAGAGCGACAGACTAGGAAGCCGCCCACTCGCCCTCCGGGAGCCTGACGCAGCCTGACGTCGCGCTCTCGCGCCTCCGTCCTTGTCGCACTCCAGGGGACCTGCCATCCCCAACATGGGACACCACCAGAGGTGCGGCAAGGACGGAGGTACGAGAGCGATCCTCGGAATCAGACGGCTGGTGGACGGCGCGGCGGCCCTGCGGGTGAGCGTAGCGTGAGTTACATCCCCGACACACCGGGTAGCGCTCGTAGAGAGCCTCTCTTTCAAGCGCCCCAAAACGGCCCGGCCCGAGTAGTTGTACGACCGAGGCATGCATTCCAGTGTCCTAAAGGTGTCCCAGATAGATTTAGCCTCCGCCGCCTCGGAGTCCCTGGCGCGGCGAACAGAGCTCACATCGCCTACCTATATAGGCTCTCCTTCCCTGTACTCCCGCAGGCGCGCGGTCTCGCGGTGCGCGCGGCCCCGACGACTTCTTCCGAAGAGCGCTTTCCTCGCCCTGTCTCTCTCTCGCACTCATAGGCTTCGCCGTATACGATTGAGATAGACAGAGCGAGGAGAGCGCTCTTCGGAGTAAGTCGGCAGTCCAGGCCCTAGGCCGGCCGGCCCCGCGGCCCCGCGGGGCAGAGCGGAGCGCTGCTCGCCTGTCGGTCCTTGCGACAGAGATCAGAAGCCATAAATCAAAGGATGGCCGTCCCGGCCCGACCCGGCCCCGTCCGGCGCGCTATCGGCTGACACCTGCAGGTGGCGTGTTGTCACGCGGCCAGGTCGGGCCGGGGGAGGGCGGGCGTGCCGGCCAGAGGGCGCTACCAGCGGCTGAGGAATGAACCCGCCCCAGGCAGGCCGACGCGACGCGCCGGCGGTCGTGCTCCGGCCCAACAGCACGGCCTGCTCGATGGTCTCGTCCGACACGACAATGTCAGCCGGACCGGAGCCGAGCCAGAGTTGGGGACTCGCACGGCGGCGCGGGGAGAGGCGGCACGACGGCGGCGAGGTGCCAGTGTTGTCGCCTGGTCGGGCCGGGGCCGCCGGGGCTGGAGCCCGGGTAGGGGCGCTATCGCCGACCACGATCGGGCCGATCGAGACATTCACTTTATTACCTGCGGCCGCCGCGTCGCAGCAGCGCGGCCCGCCCGCCCGCCAGCGCCCTGCCCTGGGCCCCAGGAGGCCGGGCGTGGCGCAGCGTGGCGTGGCGGCTGAGGTGCCGCTTGGACAGACTGATCAATTTGATGGGCGCTGGCCAGCCGCGCCGGGGCGGGGCGGGGCCGGCTGGCACTACCGCTTGGTCGTCGCCCACACCTGGACGACGGACGGGGTGCGGCCGCACCGCGCGGTACATACATCCATACATACTCCATCCATATGGATAGTGTAGTGAGGAGGCCGTGATTCGGTTACCCTCCCAATGTTATAGCGCCCGTGAATATTCATGGTTCGGAGGAAAATGGGTGAAACGCGGTCCATGCCGTCGCAGGCGGATGCTGTCTGCGTAGGTCGCCGTCGAGTGCGCGAGTTGAGTTACGTCCGTGAGAAGTTCAAAGTAGCCCGGCTCGCCGCAGACGAGGCTCTCTCACCTTGGGGAAGCTCAGGCGGTTGAAGACGACCTTGATGTCCGTGGCGGTCACCCAATCCTGCAGGACGGGCGAGTAGTCAAAGTCCGCGGCGGACGGGCGGCCCTCCAGGAGGCTGAACGCGATCCTGGACGGCGCTGAGGACGCGTCCGTGCACAGAGCCTCCTGCTCGTTGGCGCGCGTGATGGTGGCGCGGTTGGGCCGGCCGTACACGCGGCGGCACTGCGACGAGTAGAAGTGCCACGGCTGCCACGTCTTGCCGTAGTCCATCGACTTGTAGATGGCCAGCGAGTCGGGCTTGACGGCGCGCGGGCAGAACTGCAGGCTCACGTACGTCAGCTCGTACTTCTTGCCCAGGCTGAGCGTGAGGCTCACGTTGTCGGGCGGCGCCGAGCTGGACGAGGGCGGCGGCTGCGGCTCGGACCGCCAGCACGTCACGTTGGCGGGGTTGTTGAGGTCGGTGAGGAAGGCGGCCGGGTGGCGGCGGCGCGAGTGGGTGTCGTCGCACACCTGGCAGCCGCCCTGGGCGTCGCACACGCGCACGGGGCCCGACTCGCCGCACGTCGAGCTGGCCTCCACCGGCTTGCCGAAGGCCGCGTTCACGAAGTCCGGGATGCAGCGCCGGGGCGCGCCCGACTCGTCGTAGCACGGGTCGCCGGCGGCCGGCGGGGACGTGGACGCCGGCAGCGTCGGGTCCACGTCCTGGCCGCGCACCGCCATCACAGCGAGCGTCATCAACGCCAGCGGCCACCACGGGCCGGCCATGGCAACCATCGGAGAATCCAATCGGAACAAGCGCGAGCGGCAGGCGAGAGTATCAGGGCATAATCCGGGCCCGGTCACAAAAGCACTGCACTGCACTGCACTACACACAACACACACACACGCACGCACTCACATCACGGAGGGGTGAGGTCAGTAATCCAAAGGGGCCTAACTACGCACGCGCACCACAGCGAGGACCGCGACGCCACGACGCATGCGCAGGACGTCTGCTCTCCACCAGCGTCGGCGCAGCACTGAAGCTGCTCCTCACTCACTCTTGTGCTGCCTGCGGCCTGTACTGCGGTGGAGCGGGTCGGCGCGGCGGACCGGGGAGGACCGGGCCGTGGTGCTGCTGCTGCTGCCAGCCTGGCTGCCTGCCCCGCCTGCCCAGGCCCAGGCCAGCCCGGCCGGATCCTGGCCCTGGCCGGCTGCGCCAGACACATCGGCGGCGGCCCGCTCCGCCCCGCCCCGCACGCCCGCTGGGCCGGGGGCTGCGAGCCCAGGAATGCTCCGGGAACTCTGTCGCATCCAGGACCTCCTGGGGGTGGGGGTGGGGGAGCACTAACACGTGTTGGGGCGGTGCAGCAGGACGCCGCAAACGCCTCTCAACGTCGAGATCTGTTACCGCGTGAGGTGAGGTGCGCGAATGCTGCTGCTGCGGGCGGCATTCTTCGCACCCACCCCGACCCATCCCCTTACCGCCCCGCCAAAAAACCAAGACCGCATACCTTTATCGGCTATTTGATTGGCTCTACGTTTACCTTCTGTCCGACCGAGGCGCAACGGCGACGGCGGTCGAGAAGCCCAGGCCCGGGGCGGGGGCAGGGAATAGGAAAGTTAGCTTTGAGGAAACAGCCCCGGCCCGCTCCTCCTCTCCGCCCCACCCCCTCAGAGCGCATCAGAGAACTGCAGTTCGGGACTTGGCACCTCGGCGATGTGACATGGGGTGACGGCGAACCGTGCTGGCCCTTGTCCTTGAGGGCGATCACCCCGGACTACTGCCGTATCCGCAGGGGGAGCCTTTGAGGAGCAAGGAGAGCGGGGGCGGGGCGGGGGGTGCGGCGGGGCGGGGCAGGTCACTGAAGGTGCGTGGACGGAGGGGCCGGGGCAGCAGTTGGCAGGTGTACTGGGGCAACAGCATAAAGAAACAGCACGGGTCGGGTCACCTGACCGGGCAGGGCAGGTATCCGCCCCCAAGAGGGAGGAGTCGCTCTATGAGGGTTTTATGACGACTGTTGCAAAACTGGCCGCCATGGGGCGTCCCCGCCCCCGCCGTTGAGCTACGACCGGCATAAAATACTTGGCCGTTTCTCATTGCGTTCAGCAGCATTTTGCCCTCCAAATCGACGGCTCAGGCTCACTCTTTTGAGCCGCGTTGCGCAGGGGTGTGTACAAGGCGCGTGGCGGTGGCGGTCCTCGGCGGTGGCGCGTGCGCGGCCCCCATGCGACGCGACGCGTGTGTTTGTTTATCATCCTCGGTGATTGCTATTGTTATAGGCCTGCCCGTTCGCAAACAGCCATCTGCTCTGCTCGCATCGTCCACCTCCGCCATTTTAGACAGCTTGGCGTCCGCATCTGCGGGGCGGGCGCGGGGCGGCGGCATCACGGGATCGCAATAGACTCGCGCTCGACTAAACGTTTTCATTTCTAATAAAAATAGAAGCCACACGTAGAAAATATATGGATCCCATCAACGAAAATTATCTCTAAATTGTTTTCAGCTAGAAGCACGCGCCCGCACGGCTCGGCCGGGCCGGGGCCGGCCTGGCGCGAAGCAATTCATCACTAACTGTGTGGACCCCGCGCCCGGGCCGGCCCGGCCCGGCATGAGCATAGGGCCCCGTCGCATTGGCGACGCGCCCTGCCCTGCCCTGCCCCGCACCCCCCCCCCCCCCCCCCCCCCCGCCAGCCTCGAGGGCATTCCCTCTCTCCGTCCCACCCGGGCGCGCGGGGCCTGGGCGCGAACGAGACGGTCAACTCGCGCCGCGCAGCGCCGCGCAGCTCCGCGCCCTGCCTGCCTGGCCCTGCCTCTATACGCGTCATCGACGAGGTCCGTTGATGGATTGGCCGCGTCCAATCTGAGATGCCAATGATGAGCGGAGTAGGCGCCTCCGCTCCGCTCCACACCCCGGACCTCCTTCAGGTCCATCACCCTAATCTACGCGGCGCCGTGCCCTCCGGCCTCCGGCCTCACGCCGCAACCCCGGAGAAGCGCGTTCGCACTTCTTCCTTCTCTCTCGTCATCGTTTTCCTGAGGTCAGGGTATGCGTTGTGACGGTTCACCACGGCCGCGACGCCCGCAGATATGTACTGTGAAGTTCAGCCGCCACCAGCGAAATTGTTTCGAAGGACGCGACTCAACTGTCCGGCTCTCTCCACCACGATGTTTTTCTACAGGCGCTCTGACCCGTCAGAAACGGCAGAGTGTCGTTCTGGCGAATTCAGCGAGGGATGAGGGCGGAAAGGGGAGGGAAGGGGAGGGAAGAGGAGGGAAGGGGGAGGCTGGGGGAGGTGCAAGCGGAGGCAAGCGGGGCCACAAAGCGATACAAACAGACCGGACAAATGTTGCGATTTTTTTTTCCTCCGCGGCTTTGCCTCTTTGGGCGTGACATGCAATTACACATCAAGAAGTGATGTGGATGAACCGAATGTCGGGCAGGGCAGCTGTTGTCCCGAGCTTTA
>JAHWGI010000157.1:0-77565 GCA_029379305.1 Frankliniella fusca | reverse complement strand
CACGCCCTGGAGAAACGCGGCCCAGTGCTCGGGCCGGCAGTAGGAAAACGACTGGAAACTGGTTTTGCTCCTCGGCGTGCCCCTCCCCCCTCCCTACCCTGGCCCACCCCGCCCCGCCCTACTACACCACCGCACTGACATAATTCCTCAATACTCATCCAGCATCACTGAGCCAGAGGCTGCTCCGCTGCCCTGTTTGGGGCCCGGCTGCGGCCTCACGCCACCGGCCGGCGGCCGGCGCACACCGGCCCACCCCTGCCCACACCCCACCCCGCCCCACCCCGCCCCACCCCGCCCCACCCCGCCCCACCCCACCCGCCCCACCCCGCCCCGTCCAGTCCGTTCAGGCACAGGTTCCTGGGGCCTCCTCGCGGCCCGGGTGTGCCAACGAGCCCGCTCCGGCAGCCCGACGCGGCGCGCCCCGCCCCGGCGGCCCCGGCGGCGCGTTGAGCAAACGTTCACCGCGCACGACCGGCTGCCTATGCGGCAGGGGCTCCACTCTGAGGTGGTTGCCGACAGAGTGTCGACAGCAGCTCGCCTTCCTCCGCCTCATCGCTCGCAAGGTCAGCGTCCGCGACGGGACGGTCACCGTGATGGGCTGCGGCCTGCAGTCCCTCCACCCATATCATTCCACACACCAGCTGCCTCTGTGCGCGCAGCGAAGGTCCTCGTTGTCACTATCATGTCACTCTGTTCCGCTCCCCTCCTCCTCCTCCTCCTCTTCTCTCGACAGTACAAAAGTCGCATTATCTGCCGCCTGCTACACACACTGCTTCTACCCGTCGCGGATGACCGCCGCTGTCCGCAAGTTATTCATGGGCGCAGTCTAACTGAGCGGGGCCGCCTCGCCTTGCCTCGGGCAGGGCACCCTGCGCGCGCGCTGCTTTAATTATACGTCGCGCCTACCGCTCTGCGCTCTCATTATCCGCAGGCGCACCGTGAATTGTGTCAATATCACCGCGGGGCCGAATAAACAGGGCAGCTCTTTGCATCGTGCGCGCGCGTGCCGCCTCACATTCCCGCGTTTGTGGACCCTGGACTTCCCCGCCGCATAGAGTAGATCGCTGGGCCTGCTGCCTGTCGCCCCCGCCCGCCCCGCCCGCCCCGCCCGCCCCGCCCTCCCCGCCTGCCGCGCCCCGCGCACCCTCAACGCGTGGTGGCAATCGTGCTCGGCAACTTCCTCGGTCATATCCAATGACGGGGCGGTCAGCGGGCGGGAGAAAGTGGCGTGACCTGACCTTGGACGATAGCGATAGCAGCCCTACACGTCCCAGCGGGACCGGCCCCGCCCCGCCCCGCCCCCCGCCCCGCCCGCTAATAAGATCGCATCGCATGGGCGTTGGGCGTGTACAGATGCAGTTGTTGGCGCCTCACATGTGGTAGGGAGTCCGTAACTGAACATCACAAATATCAGCGCGTAACAAATAATGTTATTACTATTTTAAGGTTTATTGCCCGCAAACCTGAGAGAAACAAAGAGAGATTAGAGTTCAAAGTCGCAAAATTGCTCCGGGCAGTCCACTGATCCCACATAGCAAATTTCAGTAAGTGTAACATGTAATGTTAAAGCTTGACATTAAAACTTGTTGTGAATGTTTTACTTTTTAACGGGTGCATGCGTGCTGCCTGGTACGCAGCCCACTTTACTGCACTGTGTTTAGGCTTCTTATCACCTCCTTTTCTGGCAACACTGCCCGGCGCAGCGAGGCGCCCGGTGGGAAAAATCCCATTACCGTGGGAAACTTCTGGCCCGGCCCGGGCCCGGCCCAGCCGACAGTGTCGCGACCGTAGTGCAAAATATGAAACGAGATCAAAGAATTCGACATCTCTCTTTCCCTGATTTTATAGCCGAGTGAGTGGCAGTCGCATCGGAGCTGCTGGCGATGCACGCGAAACGGGAGCAGTACGGTCACGCATTCCACGGGCTGCAGAGAGTGACTGACTGTCAATGTGTGTGTGTGTGTGTGTGTGTGTGTGTGTGTGAGTGCGCTCGCGTGCACTCACAAACGCGACCAGCCGTGACACCGTAGAGTCGGCTGGCCACACAGTAGTTGGGCAACGAACCTGATCACACCGTGTGTGTGTGTGTGTGTGTGTGTGTGTGTGTGTGTGTGTGTGCGCACGCTTGTGCGTGTTCACATGTATAGGTGGTAGGAAGCGGAGTTTTGCGGTGTGTTCAGGGCGCGCAATTGTGACGACACACCCACTGCCACCCTGTCTCCCCCTTCCCCTCGGGCGGGGCGACTGGCTCTGCCCCACTGAGGTCCAGATAGCCTCCTCAACAGCTTCCAGATTGCTGAGAGGTTGCGGCGCGGCGGGGGCCGGCGGCGGGGCCCGAGGCCGGGCGGGGCGGGGTGGGGTGGGGTAGGGCAAGGCGGGGCGAGGGGGCGGGGTCGAGCTGGCACCGCCCGGCCCCGTGCCGGCGGACCGCACTGACTGCGCGCAGTGTTCGGCAGAAAAGTAGGCAAAAAGTTGCCCAAACACGGCGGAGTAAAGCGGGCTGCATCTGCGCCTGCCTTCGAAGCAACACTTATGCACGCACCTGTGCTGAGGCAGGCGCAGATGCAGCCCGCTTTACTCCGCCGTGTTAAGGCGACTGCAGGCGTATTCAGGGTATCGTTCAGTAGTGTCTTCTCTCTCACTCCTTATGGGCCAGCCCCGTGAGTGCAACAAGGACAGAGAGACACGGAGTCGGCGCTCGGAATCGCCCTGCTGCTCTTTGCCTACTTTTCTGGTAACACTGACTGCGCGCTGCGCCGCGCGAGGAACACAAAGATTGGGAAACCAAAGCGGAGAAGCCAAGGGGAACGGGGCGAGAGACTGAAGGGGAAAGGGAGAGAATGAGAAGGAGGAAGGTGAGGTGGAAGTGACAATGACAATGGGTTAAGGAGGGGAGGAGGGGGGAGGGTGAGGGAGGGCACTGCGGACGGGCGGGACGGGCACGGGCAGGAGAGTAGAGGACGAGCCGAGTCCAGTCGCGTGTGAAATGTGGAACAAACTGATCCGTCAGGCGGACGGGGCGGGGCGGGGCGCGGCGGGGGGAGCGCTGGGTAGCGCCGGAGGACCGAGTATGAGGATGTGATTGGCGCGTCGCGGTAGCAAATGGGTCATGGGGAGGAGAGGGGGCAGGGCAGCAGCAGCAGCAGGGGCCGGTGAATGAGAGGCGGTTTCTCCACGCACGCGACAAGTACAAAGAGAGGCACGGCGCGGGACGGGACAGGACGAGCGCATGCAGAGAGCCGGCAGGCTGCAGGGCAGGGCAGGGCAGGCTGCAGGGCAGGGCAGGGCAGGGCAGGGCAGGGCAGGGCAGGGCAGGGCAGGGCAGGGCAGGGCAGGGCAGGGCAGGGCAGGGCAGGGCAGGGCAGGGCAGGGCAGGGCATGGGCAGGGCAGGGCATGGGCAGGGCAGGGCAGGGCAGGGCAGGGCAGGACAGGGCAGGGCAGGGCAGGGCAGGGCAGGGCAGGGCAGGACATGGGCAGGGCAGGGCAGGGGTGGCTCTGCTGCACGCGCACACTACTAAACAAAAGGGCACATGTCACAGTTTTGGAAGATTAAGTTGAAGGTTGAAATTAGTTCATTTAAACTGCGAAAGGCATTACATTTTGACATCTTTAGGGACCCTTCTATGTCGTTGTAAAGGCGATACCCTCTTACGGAGAGTGCGAACCCCTGTGAAGGTGGCACTCACTAGCGATTGCAAACTGTTGAAAAATTCAGTACACACGCTCCTATTTCTGTAGGGTATCCCATTCTTCTCCATTTACTCGCCTAATCTGATTCGCCACAGCGGCCGGGTATAGCCCAGTCCAAGCGTCCCAAGTGACATTGACGAGGTCAGTACCGGAAGCAAAGCAGACCATGACAAATAGAATCAGAGGTGCACATAAGAGCCTGAGTTTAAGCTGTAACGTCTTGTTTTTGTGGCCGGTGCACTGTTAAAACCCTGCGAGGCAGTTTTCCAAAGAATGTAGCTGCTTGAGAAGAAACAAAAATCTTCGTAAGCTTTCGAGCCCTCCGCCTTACGAACAATTTTTTTTCGAAAGCTGCAAGGGGAATTCTCTGTAATCGCAAAGCAAACACATAGTTTGTGTTACAAAGCATCCGAATACTTCGCAGATTAAGAACTAGTTTGTTTGCAAGACAATCAAATTATTTGAAATAAGTTTCAACAGTGTGATGAAAAATGTCGAACTTCGACCGGCCCAACCTCTGCAGCCTCTTCCGTGTCGATGAGATGCTCTACACCCCCACCCCGCCTGAATGACCGAAGCGCAATTCTTCTTTTTTTTTCTGATATATTTTTTAAATTACTGATTTTATCGCTTGTATATTTTTTGAGCGGGTGAGGGAGGGGTGTAGTACACCGATTACGTGGAACCTCTCGATGGGCACTCCCCGGCACTCCTGCGGTACAGTGCTACTTGGCGTATGACCTATATCCGACTTGCAGGCGACACCCAGACGCCGCCGCTGAGGCATTCAGTGCTGCCAGAAAAGTTAGGCAAAATTCACCGGTGCACACCTGGCGTACTGTGGGCTGCGTCGGCGCCTGCCTAGGAAGGCCACCTGCACGGAAGCGGAGCCGCACATGCTGCCTATGAAGCAGGGCGGCATACGAGCCCGTTGGACACGGGTGTGCCGACCTCTCGGGCAGCACTGGACGCAGGCGTTCTTGTAGTCGCTGCGCTTGCTGCGCTTGCCCTGCTGCAGCTCTCTCCCAGCCGGGCCGGGCGGGCGGTGAGTTTGCACGGTGAGCCACAAGGTCTGTTTAGCTTGCTGCAGTCGCCAGTGCCGGCCCAGTGCCGGGCCAGGGCGGCTAGATGGCGTGGACGCTGACGAGCTGAAACTGCGAGTCAGCACTTTTACCCAGACGAACCGCGCCGCGCCGCCGTCGTGGCCAGAGACCAGGGCCTCGTGCCCGCGTGCCAGCTACAATAACAGCGGCCGGCAGCGGCCAGCGGCGGTCAGTCGTGGCTAGTAGTGGTCATTGTAGCGGCCAGCAGCGGCCAGCAGCAGTGTCAGCAGTGTAGTCAGCAGGGGTCAGCAGTGGCCAGCCCCAGCCAGCACCGGCCAATGAGTGGCATGGCAGCGTCATCATAGTTAATTAACGAATTAACGGGTTAACCTTCCCGCGGTGTTCAGGGCAGGGCAGAGCAGGGATAGACGACCAGGTCACCGACAACCGAACAGCGACAGTGGCGGGGTACAGTCCTAATGGGGAGTAGTGCGGACCGGGACCGGACCTACACCGGCCTACACCCGCGCGGCCGCGGCGCGGCACCTCCTCGTCACAGAGGCACCCTCCTGACGTCAGCCCGGCGGCCTGCGGTGGCCCAGCTCTGACGGAGTGGAGAGGCGAAGAGACGGGGGCCGGCGGGCCTCAGCAATCAGCCGGCCAGGCGGTTGGAGATGGGGATGGAAATCTTGTGCACGCTGCACGATTGTCTATCGTTTTGTGGGCGCGCGGCGGGTGGCTTTCCCGCGCGGATTTGCGTCAGAACTGTGTGGTTGTGTGGTGGGAAGCAGCGGACACGATGCGAGCCCCATACATGTCCCCACGCACGCAACGCCCTCTTTCGGTCTCTCTTCCCGCTCTTTGATGTTCTCGGATGCGGAAGACTTCCCGTGTGCAAGGTTGTGCTGACCCTTACAGAAAGCAAAAGTACTCTTTTGGTCCCCGAGAAGTCTCTTTCAGTCCTCTAAGAGGGCGCGTGGAGTGCGTTCCCTCTGAGACTAGTGCGCTTTTTTAGCCGCATGCGGCGAGGGACATGTGCTCCTCGCGGTCCCCTCGCTGAGACCAGTGCGCCAAGAAGACTCGTGATGGGCGGACTAGGGTCCGTTTGAGGACCGAGCCGAGAGGACTAGTGCTCCCTAGGTACTTGTTAAGCACGGACTAGGGTTCACGAGAGAACCTCACCGGACGGACTAGTCTCCTCTGAGGGCTCTTCGGATGGGTACTAGGGCCCGCATACATTTTTCCCCGAGGCCAAGGCTTCGAGAAGTGCCCGTTCACGGTACTTGGCCGCGAAGAGTACGCGTCCAGTACGTTGACCAATCAGAGCAGAGCAGCCCACAGCACAGGGACTAGCTCACACACAGGCCGTTGCTTGGCATTGCGATCGCGACTCTCACGCGTTCATGTGATTCGGTGGTCTCATGGTCAGCGAGTCCGCATCAGCATCCGAAGGTCCGAGGTTCGATCCCCGCTCTAGTAAGTACATATATCCAATTAAAATGACGTTAATAACTGTAGTGTTCGTTCTCCAGCAATGAGAACTGCGCAACAAGCGCAAATTAAAATAGTAGGTTCCTTTTTTGGCGAATTTAACGAAACAACGCCATCAACACACGCCACGCCAAAGTTTTTTATCCCATTGAAACTTCAGTCAAAACCCAAACTGTCAAAAAATGTCCACGTCGCACTGTTGCGTGGTTACGACACAATTCGACATTTAAGTTCATTTACAGCAGCGGCAAAGCATCGCAGTGGGCAAGCTCCTACTGCAGTAGCAGCTCCCGGCGCGCCACACGAAGCGAGGCACGAGGACTAGTCCGCTAGAAGTACGGCTGCAAGGGCTAAATGGTACTTCTGCGCGCCCTAGTCCCCTCGCCGCGAATGAGGACAGACCTCGCAATAGTGCGTTTTTTGGTCACTTTTAGCCCTGTTAGCGGCCAGTCCTCCCAGTCGAAGCGCACTATTAGTGCATTAGTCCAAGAGGACTGTGAGCGTACTTCTCGCGCCCTAAACGAGACTTTTCGGGGACCAAAAGCGTACTTCTCGTTTCTGTAAGGGGAGGTCTGACCGCGCTGCGCCGCTTTGTGATTGCCCGCAGGAGGACCGGCTGATGGACTGCAATGGTAACCCGCAGGCAGCGGACGGGGACAGGCGCTGCCCGAGCCCCGCCCAGGACGGCGCGGACAGGGACAGCCCGGACAGCGCGCCGCACTCCCCCGCGCGCTGCGGCCCCTACTGCGACGGCAAGGGCCGGCCGCTGCTGCTGTCCTTCCACGACGCGCCGCCCTACCTGCAGTTCAACCCCTTCATCCAGTCCGGCTACCGGGGCTACCTGTCCACCAAGATGTGCATCGAGAGGTACGTGTCCCGGGCCGGAGACCACGAGACCATAGGGCTCCAGCAAGTCTGGAAAACAGTCGTGGGAGAAAAGTTGTCACGGAAAGTCAGGGAAAGCCACTCTGATATTTCGTGGACTGTCATGGAAAATTCAAGTGACGAGGGCTCTTTGTAGAAGCTATTTCAGACGCTCTGTAGTTTGAATTTGTTTTGTTTTGTCAATTTTTAAAAATTGACGTATATCTTCGGAAAATTTATGGCAATCATATAAATTTGGTCTGGAAAGTCATGGAAAAGTAATGGAAAATGCCTAGGCCGAAAGTGTGGTGAACCTGAAGATTCTTTCTTCACCTCCATGGTTGGTTCTCTGGTTCGAAGTATACTCAACACGCTCTCTTTCTCCTGCAGCATATTCTGGTGGACGAACGAGACGATCAACATATGGAGCCACATCTTCGGGTGGATGCTATTCCTGGGGCTGACGCTCTACGACATGCTGCTCCTCAACATTCACGCCTCCACCATCGACAAGGTGATCGTGGGCGGCCTGCTCGTCTGCTTCCAGGCGTGCATGATCCTCTCCTCGCTCTACCACACCTTCTCGTGCAAGTCGGAGAAGGTCTATGACTGCTTCCTCACCTACGACCTGTTCGGCATCTCCCTCAGTCTGCTCGCCATCTACATGTCCGGCATCTACTATGCCTTCTGGTGCCACAAGGTGAGTGCAACGCGAAGCCCTGCTCGGTCGGCCCCGCGGCCCGGCTGTAACCCCGCCGATACTTATTCCGAGGAGCGCTTTCATCGTCCTGTCTCTCTCGGACTCATGGGGCTTTGCCGTAATGGTGAGAGAGAGACAGAGCGAAGAGAGCGCTCTTCTGAATCAGCCTGCTGCCTAGCGCTCTCCCCGCCCGCCTGCCCTGCCCCGCCTGAGGGGAGGGGCCCCCCCTCTAAAATACGCATTGTACACGAAAAAAAAACTACTCGCCAATTACTTTCTAATACTCGCCAATACTCGCGAAAAAAATCAGGCAAAACTTGCATGATAATCGCCAATACTCGCAAATACTCGTGAATACTAGCTGGCACTCGTCAATACTCGCGAATACTCGCGAAACTCTTTGCAACACCCTCTTGGACAGTGGGGGACCCCTCGGCACCGCCCCCCCTCCCCGCTCTGCCTCGCCCCGCGCTGAACGCGACTGACCTTTGATCGGCAGGCCTGGCAGACGTTCTACCTGACCTCCGTCGCTCTCATCTTCGGCCTGGCCATGTCGCTGCACGTGCCGCGCATCGGCGCCTCGGCCAACATGAAGCTCTTCACGTTCGTCGGCTGGGCGGCGTACGGCGTGGTGCCCACCTTCCACTGGACCATCGTCATGGGCGGCATGGGGAACCCCATGGTGCAGGTGAGCTGAACTGATTCCCACAGAACCTCAAGGCAAGACCTGCATCACAGTGCTGCCAGAAAAGTAGGCAAAACCCGCCCAACACACAGCTGTGTGTAGCGGGCGGTATTCGCGCCTGCCTACTAGGCCATTCCTCTGCACACGTGTGTAGATGTTGCCTAGTAGGCAGGCGCGAATACCGCCCGCTCCACACAGTTGTGTGTTGGGCGGGTTTTGCCTACTTTTCTGGCAGTGACCCTGTTGTGCTTGGCCGCCAACCAAACAGTCACAGGTCAGATCATAACTCTGTCCTCTTATGTGTGGATGTACGAAAACCGTATAGGACACTTACAGGAACACGGGATACGATGTGAATAAACACACACACACACAAACACACGTGTCCAAATCCATTCAAATTGTATACGTTATAGAACACCTGGGGTAGGGTATACATGCCTGCCTCAGACGTCCGAGCAGCAAAATTTGCCTCATCTGCCACATTATGCTATGCAAAATGTCGATGTAAAGTCGCGAGAGATACAGTAAGGTTTGCGAGCGCAGACTTCGCGGCGTGCCTACTTACTACTTACCGCGGCCTCCTGCTGGCCCGGCCCGGGATGGAGAAAGTCTTCACAGAGGAGAGAAGGGCTTTGCTTTGTGACTTGCGCCGTCATGTCGCCCCCCCCGCGGCCCCCGCAGCCCGCGGGCGCCACAAGCCCTCCCCCTGCCGCCCCTCCTGCCCCTGCCCCTCCTGCCCCTGTCCCTGGCCCTGTGGCACCCTCTGGAGCGTTTATTGTCGCCTCCAGTCCTACCTGCACGCTGTCTATCGACGGAGGCAAGCCCCCCCCCCCCCTTTCCTTTCTCCTCCTGCGAAACGTTGTCCGGAGGACCTGTACACAGCAGCCCGCCGCGTCGCAGCGATGCCATCACCTGCAAAAGCGGAGGGATTGTTTACTCGGACCCCCAAAGCCATGTTGGCCGACACGTGGGGACAGTTCTCGCTCCTCGACCTGTTCACAACTGGGTCATCGATTGCCATCGTTTCCCTACAATAGCTGTCATTAAAAATGAATCCAAGAGGCACTACTTGGGCCGTGGGTCGGGCCGGGGTCAGCACGCGCCCCCGCGGTAGGGTGCCCCGCCCAGCCTGAGGAAAAAAGGAAAGAAAAATAATTAGTAAGCTGCAAGTAGTTTTAAATGAAAGTTCAGGTTGAGTTCACTTCACAGACACCCGCACGCAGATTTGTGCGACGTCCTGTACCATACTCAAGTCGCGATAATAGATTTTGACAAATTCGCGTCAAAGTCACCCTCCCTTTTGGTGTCGTCTTGTTTGTTCGTCGCGTCCTGGGACATCATGCGTCATCCGCAGGCACCCCAGGGTAGGCACTTGACATTAGACATAAAGCCAATGACGCGAGCCGAACCGTTCCGTACAGACGTACTCGGACGTCCATGCTTAACCAAGTAAAGAATCCGCATTTTCGTTGTCGTCGCGTCATAATTATCGCTCGAAAACCGCGAAATAGCGCGAAAAGCAAGCTAACAGTGAGTTTTATCAATGACCCAACGTGCATCGACAACATTCACCGGCAACCTGGACAAAAATAGTTAAAACCGAATTTTGGTGTACACATTTTTGTGAATTTTCGTAAATTTTTTTGATTTTTTTAACTTGAATTTCACTTTCAGTATTTAAAATTTCCTGAATTTTCCTGATTATTTTCTCAATTTTCTTGGTTTTTCCTCTAAAATTTCCTGAAATTTAGTATGAATTTTTCTAAATGTTTAGGGCAGAGCAGGGCAGGCTCGTGTGACAGGTGTACGCAGAGCCCAGGACACACCAGGCAGGCACTCGCTCTGCGTCCCACCATCCCGCACCGCCTGAAACCCAGTGGCAATAACCCACAATGACCTCGACGCGCAGCGCAGGTCTCCTCCCTGATGAGTTTCATGGCTGAGGCCGTGGGTCCGCGCCAAGCGTGCCAAGGCACCGGCGCGGCGCGACCCGCAGTGCTCAGCGATTGTCATTTAGCCCCTCCGGGCCCGCGGTGGGGAGTCTTCTTGTTGACACGCCGGGGTCTGCATGCACGTTGCACGTTGCACGCCACGCGCCTCCGAGTACGTTGGGCTGCCTACCTACTAGGCATACAAATGCAAAGTGGAGGTACCAAGGGTATTTAGTTTCGGCGCTGAAGTATTGAGGACTTAAAGCTACTATTTGTGTGTTCCAGCTTCTTCTCCCTCGGGTCGCCGGTATGTACCTGATCAGCGGCTTAGCTTTCCTCATCTACGTGACCAAGTTCCCCGAGAGGCTACTATCCGGTGAGTGGCGCGTCTGCCAAGTTCTGCCACCGATTTGATGATAGACGTTTGGATTTTGACCCGCACTCTTGCCTTGTCGCCTGTCCGCAGGCCGCGTGGACTACCTCGGTCACTCGCACCAGTGGTGGCACCTGCTCGTAGTCCTGGCGCTCTACTACTGGCACAACACCGGCATCCAGTACGTCGAGTACCGCATGAACCACGGCTGCGGCTTCACCAGCTGATCTGCCTGCAGGCCAGGCCCAGGCCCAGGCACTCAGTGAGACGTCGAATGGGCTGCCTACCCTGCCGGGCGCGCGGCGTACGGTGGGCGGCCCGCACGCGGGCGCGACGGGTCGCTGCAGGCGAGAGCTTCGCTTGAAGATTGTTCTCGCTGGTTCTCTGCCACCTGCCGGCATAACTAAATGTGATCAAACTGCGGACCACTTTAATTCTTCCCTGATAATTTTAATATGTGCTATTACTCTGCATCAGAGTTCCCTTACATATCAATGGTTTTTTGAAGGGAGTGAAGACTTTTCAGTGACAGTAGTTAGACTTTAAAGAATTGGAAACTTGAGTTATTTTTACACCCTCGACCACCGAGCGAAGGTGAAGAAGATACGTGATACAGTCTGAAACCTGAGCCCTCTGACATTGTTTGACAAGAGCTGTCGATAAGCATCACCAAAAAGCGCAGGCGCTGAACAGTTAGCTGTAATTTTGTGTTATGCCATGTTCTCTTTTTTTGTAGGTCTTTGTTTTTAATTTGGATCATAGCGGGCACTTACTTATTTATGCTAAGGCTAGTCCAAGCAAATACCTTAAAAAAACAACAAGTATGTGTGTATATTGTTCCTTTCATCCTTTATTGATAAACAAAATGTTATCCAGCAGTAGTTGTGATTTTGACTTGTTATGTCTTTATTTTCAGTGAAATACCTGAAAATATTATTCACCTGTTATTTGCTCAACATCGTATTCCAGGCAGCACAGCACACATGTTTTCAAGTTACCAAATAAGATTTACATGCTAAGAGAAATGAAGTGAGGACATTAACTATCAATATTGCATTTGCAGTGTGCTGTTTTCCCTAGAATTTGTTTAATAATCTCAATGCTCTCTCATATTTATACTGAAGATCAATTCAATTCCAGATGCGAGAAAGTAGCTTTTCTGTTGTCGTTGTACCAATTACTCAAAAGCGCAGTGTGAGGTTTGTCTGTCATAATCCTGTGAGAAAATGTGAGGAAGGTTGCCTTGTACGTTTATACTAACTATTACGATTTGTTGTTATAGGTTATTTTCATTGATATTAAATGTCAAAAACAAACGATCGATGATTTTGTCTTTTAATGCACTGAGAAATGTGACAAATTTAGATAATTTTGACAGAGACCACATGAAATGTAAGTGGACGGGAAGTGCTTCCACCGAGGGGGGGATCACTTCGAAAAATCATTGTACAGACCAAAAAAAAAATCATTTAAAAAATAAAGAAAAATCAAAATAAAATCAAGTAGAAAGTTACAGAAAAATCCGACAAATCGAGAAAAAATGACCCAAAAACTGAGAAACAAAACAATTTTTCTTGTAAAAGTTACGGACAATTTCTTTCCTCTCTTGAAAAATCAAAAGAAAAATCAAAATCAAAAATCAAAAAAATCAAAAATCATTAAAAATCAAAAAATCATTGTACACATTTCGTTTGACTGATCCCCCCCCTCGGCTTCCACTCTGTGAAGGTAGGCCAGGTGTCACGGCTGCATGGCGGTGTCCCTCAAGCCATCCTGTCATTCGCGCACGGAGAAAAGGATTTTGTTCTCACAATAAACAATATAGCCTTAGTGCAATATAGCCTTAACAATATTTGTTTTGTTCCAGCAACAAAAAATCTGTTGCCTGAGCAAAGCGTCTGTTACCACAACAGTCCTCCAACAAAATTTCTGTTGTAGTAACAAATGCTTTGCTCGGCCAACATATATTTAGTTGCTGGAACAAAAATAAAAACATATTGTTGAGGCTATTAACAAAAAAATTTTCTCCGTGTGCTCTCTCACACTCTGCAGGAGCTCATGCGTTTCTTCCGCTTGCACCGACTAGTGCTGCCGCGATGTCCACGACCCCCCAGCTGCTAGGCTCAGGCGAAGTGGGGGTGCGCCGGGGGGTAGGCGAGGCTGTGCGCGTGCTGCTCGGCGTGGAGTACGGCCACCGCGGACGCAAGCCCGAGCGCTAGCGCTGCCAACATCACAGACGGGAGCGAGTTGAGAGCGCACCGCGGAGCGCTACAGGCGCAGGCTCTGCGGAACAGAGAGAGACAGAGCAGAGGGCGTTAGCAGCCGAGTACCTGGGGGCGGCGGGGCTTGCGCCGCGTGCACAGCGCTCTCGTGGCGCTGGTAGCCTACCGGGGAGTAGGGTCCGCTGCTCAGCGAGACGACGGGCAGCGGCTCGGCCACGCCCACGGGCACCACGCCGGACGGACCGAAGGTCTGCGGCGCGTATCCTCCTTGGCCGCCAGCGTAGTTTCCTTGGCCGCCGTAGCCTCCAGTGTAGCCGCCCTGGCCGGGGTAGCCGGGGTATCCAGTCTGACCAGGGTATCCAGGCTGACCGGGGTATCCAGGCTGGCCGGGGTATCCAGGCTGGCCGGGGTATCCAGGCTGGCCGGGGTAGCCGCCTGGACCTCCGTAACCTGGGCCTCCGAACCCACTAGGACCACCGTAGCCGGGGTAGCCAGGATAGCCCCCGTAGCCCCCTTGGCTGACGTATCCCCCTTGGCTGACGTAGCTTCCCTGGCCGACGTAGCCGCCCTGGCCGACGTAACCTCCGGGCGCCCCTCCGTACCCCGAGGGACCCCCGAAACCCCCCTGGCCTCCGTATCCCGGAGGACCCCCGTAGCCCACGGGTGCCACGGGCCGGGTGACCTGGGTGACCACGGGCAAGGGTTCGGCGACACCGACGGGCACGGTGCCGGCGGGCCTGGGCGCGCCATGGACGCAGGCAGTGACCACCGCCAGCACCATCGCCGAAACAAGCTGCGGTATGCAAAACAATGTACATTCCTTTGCTGTAGAGAGCCAAGTCAAATAAAAACTTAAAAGGGAATCTTTCGGGTGCGGTCTCACTTTAAAACATGGGGCGATTTTTCTTGCTCGAATAGAGCGACCCATATCTTCATCGACCGAATGGAGCGATTTTTTCGAAAATCACTCTAATTGAGTCATTTCGTAACCGAATAGCACTCTTATTGAGTCATTTTTAAACCGAAAATGACACAATAGGACTCGAAACGAGCGATTTTCGTGAGAGTTGCTCCTCTAGGAGTGATAAAATTGGATTAAAAAAATCGCTCCTCCACGAGCGATAAACACCGCTCCTCGTTTTACAGTGCTGTCCCTACCGTGAGATGCATCTCGGACCAGTAACGCGTTGGAGTCCGGTGTGTGGTGTGTTCTGCGCAGGCAACCTCGGAGTTGTGTTTGTTTAGTTTTGTGTTCCATTATTTATATAGATTTGGAAGGAGAGCCGAGGGCCGAGGGCGTGCTGGCCCTTCCGACCAATGACGCGCGTCCATTCCTGGGACTCCCTATAGACGCCGACTCAAGGACGAAAGGCACCGAACCTTGCCGATCCCTGTCCGTGCCTCGCTGCCCTGCCCTGCCCCGCCCCGCCCCGGCCCTGCGGGTCCTTGCACTCCTGCACGAGCCGGCCCGGTCCGGATGGGAGTTCCCCCCAGCCGGTTGTTGATCTCCAGCTGGAACTCAAGGGCATAGATGGATGCACTTACTAGAGTCCCTACCCCGTCCCCCCTGTCGCTCATGAGAGATGTATCACCTCTGTCTGCCTCGCAACCGATCACATCAAAGAGCCCCATCGAAAAACAAAGCGCCATCGAATAAAGCCACGCCACCCCGAGATTGCACTTGACGCGATCTTTGGAAGGTTGGTGTCCTCTTCCATCCGCACATACTAGCACCGGGTGTTCCAGCGAGCACGTTATAGAGCAACGTTTCAAATGGCTGGAGCAGGTAGGCGAACCCGCATACAGTAGTTTTGTGTTCCCTGATACACAGCGCACGTATATCGCGATGAAGGCCCCGAACTACTGTTTCTCTTTCTCTAACTCCTGCTGTACCGCATTTACCAATGCGAGCGGGTTGCCTTCCAGCACGGGGCCATAAGGAGCCTGTGTTCCAGGCGGGTCGGGCCTGGTGCCGCCGGCGCTGGGCCAATGAACCTGTTCGAGACGATCCTGCGCGTGGTGCGGGGCGCGCGGGGCGGGGCCGCGGGTGCCGAGCCGAGCGGCATAGCGGTGGCATGGCGCCGCCTCGCCTAATGCAGGGCTGATTGCAGCGGATGACTGGCACTGCGAGGCTGAGCCCCAGGCTGCACTGGGCTCGCTCGTACCCACACAGCGCACTAACACGAGCTCACGCGGAATTTCACTGGAAGTTGCAGAGAACCCTACAGCACCGCGGCATACGGGGAATTTTCAACGCTCGATTTATCAATGATTTGATAAATTCATGATTGATCAATGAATGATAAAAATAAGCACCCTCATTCATCGAGGGTTAGTGGATTTCACTGTAGTTTAGTGGGCCCTCAACAATTTTTTAATTTTAAGTATGTGACCTGTATTCAGCGTAATTAATTAAAGATACATTTCATAATGGTATTTTTTCTTCATTGGTCTACCCCCTTTATCAAAAGACAAAGATACGTCAAAACCAAGCAAACATGTGAAAGGATTGTCAATAAATAGAATCTTGGATGTGTGAATTAATACTGTTTATTGGTCGAGACTAGAGTGAGCTGCGTTTAGCCGAGGATGAGGGGCGATGAGTAGGCGACGGGGGCGGTCCTCACGATGCCGCTGGAGTAGGCGGAGGCGACGGGGGCGGCGTAGGCCACGGGGGCGCGGGCGACCAGGGGGCTGGAGTACGCCACAGGGGCGCGGGCGACCAGGGGGCTGGAGTACGCCAGGGGCGCGGAGTAGGCCAGAGGGGCGGCCACGGGGGCGGAGTAGGCCACAGGGGCGACGTAGCCAGCGGAGGCGGCAGCCACCACGGCGAGGAGGACGACCTGCAGGGAGGAGAGCAGAGCAGAGCGAGGCGTTAGCGCTGCGGGAGCACGGGGCCGGGGGCGCCACGGGCAGGCACGGGCACTCACCAGCTTGTACATGGCTGAGGAGTTTCTTCTCTTGCGGACAGGAGACGAATTGACGACCGCCCAATCGGGCAGGATTATATACGCACACGCACAGTACCGCCCGTCAGGCCCGTCCAAGTGCAGGAAGAATCGCAGAATCGCTCGTGGAGCCGCGGCCGGCGGTCGGAATGGTGGGGGAACCTGGAAGGGGACCCCACCCGGACCCGGCCGGGGCGGGCCGGGCCGCGCGATGGAAACGATTAGCCCGCCACATGCTCGGACCAAAACAATAACACCAACGACGCCCCGGGATCGGACGCGGATACGGTGAGCCGAAGCCGAAGTAGCGTGATGCGTGGTCATTTTTGGACGGTGCAAGGGCGAGGGCGTAGGACGCAGGCGCGCCCGAGGGCCTGGCGGCGCCCCCCCCCCTTTCTCCCTGCTCCGCCTCGCTGTCCAGTCCGGTCCGGTCTGAACTCCAGGGCAACGGCCCCGCACTGCGCTGCGCTGAGTCCCGCAGCCTCAGCCGCAGCCTCCCTCCCCGCCCGCTGCACTCCTGGGGCACTGGCCTCGGCGCAGGGCGGGCGCAGGGCGGGCGCAGGCACCACCACCACAGTTGCAGCTTCACTACCGTCTTTGTGGTGCGGTCACCAAGAAAACGATCCCATAGAAATTCGAACAAAATTAATCAAACGCCGACTGTTATTTTTTCTGTCGTGAGCCGCAATCATTACTTCGGCCGTGGTTTGGTCCGCAGTGTAGCGGCTGGGTGGGACCGCGGTCCGCGCCTGGAGCAGCAGGCCCTTCGGCTCGTCCTCCTCTGCCGCCCCGCCCGCGCCCGCCTCGCCTCCTCCGCTGCAGCTGGAGGTGCTGGTGTACGGTACTTCTGCCCCGCCCCGCCCCGCCCCGCCCCGCCCCGCCCCGCCCCGCCCCGCTCCCAGCCCGCCCCGCCGGCCCTCACTCCGGCCCTTCGCGTCCTTATATAAAGCCCTTTGCGTGCCAAACCACCACAGTCCAGCCGCAGCAGCAGAGCACAGCAGCGCGCAGCAGCAGCAGTCCCCGCCGAACAGCTCCGCAGCATCCAACATGATCTGCAGAATCGTGAGTCCCAGAGCCCTGGCGCCTGCATCTGCATCTGCATGCCCTGCGCCCTGCGTTCAACTCTCTCCTCGCGGTCAAGCCCGGCCCGGGCGGCCCGGGTGCCGCGGCGGCGGAGGCTGGGGCTGCGGTCAGGGTGCCGCCGCCGGCTTCCTCGAGAGGACACGGTGTTAGGAAACACCTGATTAGTGGCCGAGCGTTCTCCAGTCCGACACCCGCGGCTGGCCCGCTCCGCCCCGCTCCGCCCCGCTCCGCCCCGCTCCGCCCCGCTCCGCCCCGCTCCGCCCCGCTCCGCCCCGCTCCGCCCCGCTCCGCCCCGCTCCGCCCCGCTCCGCCCCGCTCCGCCCCGCTCCGCCCCGCCGCGGCCCGTCTGCCGCCCTCGAACGTGAACTTGAACTTGAACACAAACCGGTCCTCACCGCTTTCCTCGAGCCCATGGCGGCAGCGGTCCCGACGCGAGCAAGGGGCGATAACTGATTTACCGCGCGTGTGAAGTTTGGGAGTTTCAGGAGATAAGCAGTGAGTGTGTGTTATGAGACGAATAGCGTGGAAGTTTACGGAGTGCAGGCAGGGGAGGGCACCAGGGCGGAGGTGGTGGCGGGGCGGGGCGGAGCGGAGCGGGGCGTGGCGGGGTGGGGCTCCCGGTGACGTCAGTGGAACTTTGTTAGTCAGCGCGCGGTGGACCCGCTCCTCTGCATGACCGCGCTGAGCGGCCAGGGCGCGTGCAGCCAGGCACCGGGCAGGGCCGGGCCAGCTTGGGCGGGACAGGCAAGGCCACCGTGTGGATCTCCAGGACAGATCATATCACGCCCCCCCCCCTCCCCCACCGCCCCGCGCTGCCGCGCGCCGCCACGCCCAGGCGGAATAAACTCTCCTTCCTCATGCAGGCATACGCCGCCGGTGTATGACGAATGGTTATGCGTGGGAGGGCGTGGAGGTAGCAGGTAGCATAGGGTAGGGGGGTGTATCGAACGCTTACATATTTTTTTTATTTTTTTAAACAAGGTGGACGCACGTTAAAACCCTGTGAAGCAGCTAAAAGTGTGCCTAGCTTGACCTACGGCACGCCAAAGCTCGAAGTTAAATACAAAAAATCTTGAATTTCAAATTCCTCTCTATTTCTCCTTTGTTTTCATCAAACCTATAGTTTCATAATTATTTGTTCCTGTTTTTTTCTTTTTTTTTTTTTCCATTGGTGGTTTGCTAGTCTGTCCGCATATATCTCTCATCCCACCTCTACGTCTCACGCCTGGGGCGCCTCTCGCCTCCCTTCCCGTCGTTCTCTCCTGGTGCTCTCTGACAGGGCTGAATATTTACAATTTTTAAGTTGACGTTTCATTTCAAATTTAGCTGATGCAACAATTCCCACTCTCATGAGTGCACTTTCGTTGCAGTTTTCAGCGTGAGAAGACTATAACCTTGGTTTCTCTTCTGGTGCCGCAGGTGGCCCTGCTCGCCGCGCTGGCGCTGGTGGCCGCGGCGCCGGCGCCGTCCTACGTCCCCTCCGTGGTCCCCTCGTACGTGTCGCCCTACGCCGCGGCCTACGCCGCCGCGCCGCTCGCCTACAGCAGCTACCCCGTGGTGAAGGCGGCCTACAGCCCCTACGCCTACAGCAGCGCCTACAGCGCCTACAGCAGCTACCCTGCCATCTCCTCGTACCCGTACGCCTACGCCCCGCACCACGCCTCTCTCGTCTACGTTTGAGGAGGAGATAGCGCTTGTCGGAGGGCAAAGTGATGTGAGAGAGAGAGAGGGGGGGGGGGGAGGGGTGCTCGTGAAAGGTGATCTCTTAGCTCCTGTGAAGTACAAACACAAGAGTGCCGAACAGCGGGGGGGAAGCGCTCGTTTCGCAGAAAGAAAAGTTCGTGTACGTTTCTGCTGGAAATGAACCGCCTCATGTTTCGTCACGATTAAAGAGTACGTGCAGTGAAGTGTACAAGCTCAGAGAAACCACGTGCTCTTTAATCGCCCAGATATGTTGGTTCCTTGTAATTTTAAGTGTGGTCTGTATTCAGCGTAATTAATTAAAGATACATTTTTCGTAATGGTATTTTTTTTCTTCATTGGTCTACCCCCTTCATCAAAAGACAAAGAGATGTTAAACTAAGTAAGCATGTGAAAGGATTGTCAATGAATAGAATCTTGGATGTGTGAATTAATACTGTTTATTGGTCGAGACTAGAGTGAGCTGCGTTTAGCCGAGGATGAGGGGCGATGAGTAGGCGACGGGGGCGGTCCTCACGATGCCGCTGGAGTAGGCGGAGGCGACGGGGGCGGCGTAGGCCACGGGGGCGCGGGCGACCAGCGGGCTGGAGTACGCCACGGGGGCGCGGGCGACCAGGGGGCTGGAGTACGCCAGGGGCGCGGAGTAGGCCAGAGGGGCGGCCACGGGGGCGGAGTAGGCCACAGGGGCGACGTAGCCAGCGGAGGCGGCAGCCACCACGGCGAGGAGGACGACCTGCAGGGAGGAGAGCAGAGCAGAGCGAGGCGTTAGCGCTGCGGGAGCACGGGGCCGGGGGCGCCACGGGCAGGCACGGGCACTCACCAGCTTGTACATGGCTGAGGAGTTTCTTCTCTTGCGGACAGGAGACGAATTGACGACCGCCCAATCGGGCAGGAATATATACGGTTCCCTCACTGCAGAATGCATGGTGGGAGGATGAAGGTAAGTTGGAGCGGGAAGAGCGGGGGCGGGGCGGGGCATGAGCGTTAGCAGTAGCAGGGGCTGGAGGTATATCAATTTAAACATTAATTTAAATATTAAAAATACAAAAAATAAATTATTTAAAAAAAAACAGTGAGGGAAAACGTAAAATTGGATAAGATAATTTTCTCCGGGAGGAACCCTGAAGTTGGTGTACAATTTTGGATACTTGGCCAATTTGCCTGAAACACTTAATTTATGAAGGTTCTGAGGGTGTCGCAAGACATGATAACCACTAAGGCTCAACAGAAGACAACTTGTCCGAAGTCCAAACACAATGGTGGGGGATCTTTCTTCTTATTCCGTTCCAGCAGCAAAAGTTAATTTCCGTTTTGCAAGCTTCAAGATTTCTAGTCCAACTCCAACGAAATGATGGTAATGGGAACGGGTGTCTATTTTTCCACGGGCTTGGAAGAATGAAATTAGGGGAGGAAAGGTAAAAAATACCATTTCAAAAAATCGTTTTTATTACTATTGCGGGCGGGGGCAGAGGGATGCGGCTGGAGACTGAGCACAGTCAAAGTTGAACCATAGGTCCCCGCCCCCTCCCCACACAGAGGAGCACGTGCCCCGGTGTTCCTGTTTCGTCATCCTCCGGTATCGGAGTGTGTTGTCCGCGGTAAGACCGAAGTTTCTCGTAGCACACGCGCCTTGCCTTCGTTCCAACTTCTGTTGCCTTTCTTTCTCTTCCTTCTCGATTAAAACTCGATCCTCCAGACAAGAAGGCTTGGCGATTTGTGCGGGCCTTGGCGTCCATTGAGGTGTGGGCAGCGCTCCGCTCCTGTCCGACCCCTGCTCGAGGAGAGAGAGGAGCGCGGCGGGGGGGGGGAACCGACCCGACTCGACGCAGCTTCATTCTTAAACCCACAAGCCCGGCGCGGAGGGGAGAACAGCTGATAAAACTATCTCCCTGCCGTCGCGGATGATGATTCACACACTCTAAATGTCAATGGACATTTTTTTGTAACTAACTATGAACGATTTTGTACGTCACTAGACAAGATGCAATATTGTGTGCCGGTAGTTACAATTTGTTACGAGCTCCACACAATTTGTAACTAACTGCACACAATTAAGAGGTGAAAATTGTATCTATAGTTAGTGACGTGCAGAATCGTTCGGTGCTAGTTACAAAAATGTCCATGGTCATTTAGAGTGTATGATGACGGCGTGATTAGTGCGTAGTTTGGTCAGCGCGTTTCAGATCAACAGCAGCGCCCCGAGAGCTCTCTGCAGATTTGGTCCGCCTCCCGCGCACGTCGTGACGTCGATGCCCCGCCCTTCCTGGTCCAGCAGGCGCAAGTCCCGCCCGGGCGCTCGCTTCTTCCTGGCCACGGCAAAAGCGCAGGCTAAAGCCGTATAAAAGGCAGCCTCACTCGAACCCTCGTCAATTCGTCTCCTGTCCGCAAGAGAAGAAACTCCTCAGCCATGTACAAGCTGGTGAGTGCCCGTGCCTGCCCGTGGCGCCCCCGGCCCCGTGCTCCCGCAGCGCTAACGCCTCGCTCTGCTCTGCTCTCCTCCCTGCAGGTCGTCCTCCTCGCCGTGGTGGCTGCCGCCTCCGCTGGCTACGTCGCCCCTGTGGCCTACTCCGCCCCCGTGGCCGCCCCTCTGGCCTACTCCGCGCCCCTGGCGTACTCCAGCCCCCTGGTCGCCCGCGCCCCTGTGGCGTACTCCAGCCCCCTGGTCGCCCGCGCCCCCGTGGCCTACGCCGCCCCCGTCGCCTCCGCCTACTCCAGCGGCATCGTGAGGACCGCCCCCGTCGCCTACTCATCGCCCCTCATCCTCGGCTAAACGCAGCTCACTCTAGTCTCGACCAATAAACAGTATTAATTCACACATCCAAGGTTCTATTTATTGACGATCCCTCATTCTCGGCTAAACGCACTGATTTACTCTAGCTTCAATTAAAAAGCTCAGAAAAAAATAAAATATATGTATTTTTGACAACCTTTTTACATTTAATTCATAATATTTCTAGATCGACATGTCTTATACAAGGATGTGCCGCCTGGAGAAAAAAAGAAAAAAACATCATCAAAACATTTTTCAGTTGACACACGTCGTATTTCGCTAGTAGTAATCCACCTGTGACATCATATTTTATTATTTTTACTTTTAATTTCCGTTCGATTCGGTCGATTTGGCTGCCGAGCAGATCCACTAGATTTTCTCCGTGGTCGAGCATGAACTCCTCAAGGTCCTCCATTGTTTGAATATTCTTTAATGACTTTGAGAACAAGAAAAACAAATACAGTGTTAGTATCTTTTGCTGCCCTCTCTGTTGGTGTGAGCTGTGTGGTCAACGGGGGCGCCTCTGCTCCTTACCTCGCGTAGGCCTGCCATGTTGAGTTGGTCCAGGTACGCCCTGGCGAGCTGCCGCCCGTCGAAGTCAAGCTCCGCCTTGTACCGCACCATGTTGTCCCCCATGTCGATCCCCTTGACGTCGTGGATGGCGCGCACCATCACGTCGTTCTCGAGCTCGGCGTTGATCTGCTGCAGCAGGTCGTTGGGTATCGACCTGAGGCCCGCGATCGCCCGGTCACGCCATCCACTTAAAGGTATACTACTGACTATGACATGGTTCTTAATTGACGGCAGTACAGTATGTGTATACACAGACATGAACACATTTAGAAATGCATACATGGTATAGACATTCTTTGAAGCATACACGCCCGGTAAATCGAGGAGTGAGCATTCTCGCTCTCAGGTGAACGATATTGGTCACCCAAATTTTATCGCTTCTGGGAGAGTGATATTATTTTAATATCACTCCTTTTGAGTCGCTTCGTTGGTATGAACCAGTAACCGAAATGACTCAAAACGAGCGATATCAAGCAATATCGCTCGATTTCAGTGAAGTCCGTGCCAAATGCTCATCACTCTAAATGAGCGATATATAATTTTCTCACTCCTTTTGAGTGACGTAAAATACGTCGCTCAATTTCAGTCAAAAACGTGACTCTCAGATTTACAGAGCGGCATGTGTACCTTATTTAAAGTATGCGATGTATTCTTTTGAATTGACAGAGTATCCGTGGGAAGTGCCCCCAGAGCGCCGGGCAGGTAGGCAACACCTAGCCTGGAGTACACGAGTGAAGTGCGGGGTGGCCTGCCCGAGTCTCGCGGGGGCCGGGCTAACTCCCCCGGATAAATTCAAAGGAAACGGGTGTGCTCTCTGGGTACTGTGCATTGTGGGCGAGCAGGAGCTCCTGCCGAAGGTTAAGGCCCGGCCAAGACAAGGAAATTGTAACACTTTCTTTTTTAGCGCCCGAGGGCAACATTTGTTCTAATACACACTTGATCATTTGACATTGTTTTACGCAACACTAAACATTGACAAGCAACCGCCATTAGTTCACAAGGAATTAGCACATGTGTATGTCGTAAAAGCACGACAAACCATTTATAAACTTGAAAAATACTTTTTTTGCAGTATTTTTCATTGGACTTTGGTGTGACTTGGTTCGGCCGATCGGCTGCGGCCATAAGAGTCCATCGTTAAAAAAAAATAAAGTTATAAAAACACGGGTTTAAGAGAAAGGCACACTAAAAGGGGGCCTGAAAACACTTGCGCTCTCTGAAGCATCCGTTGCTCGTCCGTCCACCACTTGGTCATCGAAACGCCACCCGAGACGAAACAGAGACGCCGGAGTTTCCGTCACCTGCCCACCAGCCGGCCGGCGTTGGTCGTGATGATGAAGACCGCGACGGCGCCCAGCAGCACGCCGACGAGCAGCGAGCCGACGGCGTCCGGCACGTGCGACTGCGTGCGCGCCGAGAGCAGCAGGCAGCAGGAGGCCACCAGCACGCCCACCACGGCCGCGAGGTCCTCCGTCAGCACCACGTTCACGCCCGGGTCCTGCGAGGTCACAACTACGCCCCGACCCGACCCTGCCGAGCTCGCTTCACCTTCAGGTTACGCCCTCCACCCGCATAGGCTAGACGGTGAGACTTTACCGAAGGTGGACAAGGCCATGTTCCTCCTGGCCGCCTCAAGGCGCAGCGCGCGCACGGCCAGGGCCAGCGTGCTCACCTCCAGCAACCCGGACACCCCCATCACGACCAGAGCCTGCGCCAGGTAAGGGGTGGGGGCGCGGGCCGGTCAGGGGCGGGACGGGGGTGCCGGTCCTCCCCTAGTGGGGCCTCCCATCCCCGCCCCACCCACCGTGGTGAGGTCAGCCACGGGAGCGTGCTCGACGAGGCCCTTCACCCCGTGGTACAGAGACAGCCCCATGCCCACGCAGAAGATGCCCACGCCGGAGATAAGCGCGCTCACGAACTTCATGTTGGTGTAGCCGTACGGGTGGATGACGCTGGGGCGCTGCGGGGGTGATACACCACGCGTCGGAACGAGTTGATCTCCAACCCCCGAGACGCCACCATGGCGAGGCGAGGCGAAACCGACCTTTGTGGAAGTGTGCACGCCGATCGCTATGATGATCTGGTTGGCGAGGTCGGCCACTGAGTGCAAGAACTCCGAGAACATGGAGTGGGACTCGGTCAAGTACCAGGCGGCGAATTTCATGATCATACATCCGCCATTCCTGTAACCGAAGGGCAAGAAAAGGAGAGTCGAGGGTCTGCGGTCTCGGGCCTCCGTCAGGCACATGGCCTCCGCGGGACGTACATGCCGATCGCCGCCAGCACCACCCTCCCCGAGGCGGCGCTCAGCCCCGCGGCGCCCTGGTGCAGCCCCCGCTCCCGCTCCGCATCCTCCCCGCGCCGCCGCCGCTCGTCCCGGGGCAGCCGCCGCATCCCTGCGAACCGCGCGGGTGCGGGCAACTCGTCGTGGCGGCGATAGCCTGATATATATATATATATATATATATATATATATAGATATATATATATATATAGATATATATATATATATATATATAGATATATATATATATATATATATATATATATATATATATATAGATATATATATATATATATATGCTCACCCAGAGACGAGGCCGTCCGCGACGCATGCTGGATCCTCCTCTGCAGCTCCTCGACGAGCTTCTCCGGGGAGCCCCACCTGAGGTTCGCCCTGTGGAGTGATTCCGCACCATGGTTTCGTCTGTCCTTGTCGTCCTCATGCCGTGCGGCCGGAAGGATCGAGAGAGGGGACTCTACGAAAGGTTGTTCGGAATCCCCTGCTGACCCGGGCCCTGGCGTGAGCTCGCTTTTACCCAGACGCGTTGTGCAAGGTGAGTGGGGGTTTACCAAAGGGTTACCTTTGAACCACGTCTTTGCGGGACAGCACCACCATCTCCGGTGAGTTGGGGTACGGCGACCTCCGCTTCGTCCTCTTGAGCCCTTCCAGATCGTCCTGCGTCAGGAGGAAGTCCGCCATGGCTCGCTCCACCGTCATCAGGTTCCTCTCCATGAAGGGCACGCCCACGTCCACGCGCATCTTCCTCTCGGCCGCCGCGGATGAGGCTCTACCTGCAGGGGCATTGTGGTCCGACTACGGGGGTGGAGGTGGCGGGGGGTGGGGCGGAGCGGGGCGGTACGCACGGGGTGGTACTTGCCGGATGCTGGCCGTATGAGAGGGCTGGCGTGGCTGAGTTTGCGCGAACTGGACTCGGCTTACTGACCGGCGAGTCTCTTGGCATCGCGAGGAACGGAGACAAAGGATAACGAAATAAACTTGTCAGGTCTAGGACTCATTCAGTGAGCAGCTGTCACTTACGGGCTGGTGTAACTGTGGCGGGGTTGGGGAGTGTTGAGGACGGCGTTGCTGGGAAAATTTAAAAAGAAGGAGGCATGTTTTACTGGAGTGCAGGAAGATGAGAGTAAATAAAGTGAGTGGGCCTTCGGGATACACACCAGGAGTACTGTTCTTGTCCTCAGACATTGGAACTCAAGAACACGGGGCGTGAAGTAGCATAGTACATTGGCCCGAAATTACACACCTATAGGGGTGGTTTGGATCGAAAACTTGAAAACACAAGCACGCATTGTTGACTCATGGAGGATTGTTTGAAAATATTTTATGTCAGGTATGTCAGGTGTGATGGGAATAATATTGAGATCGGATATACTGGAGGGAAAGTTACCACCTACCGAATTCCTGATCGTTGTAAATTACTTTTAGTCTGTGTTTTATGACTTCTCCCCAGTTCGAGTGAGTACATTTCAAGATTTCCTCCAAATCCCGCTTCTATTTCCAGTGTTGCCATCCAGCTTCCAGGAACTTCTTGTAACGCACCTTTATAAAGCAGTGACCTGATTTATTTCTCTTTCAAAATATGATGGAAGGGGGAAATACTATTGTACCTTCAGATGTACATTACTGCTTGTTAAATAAAGCTTTGAGGGAAGAGAATCATGCGCTCATACATTCATGAGCACCCTATCGTCTGCTCCAAGTGGTTTCAGTGCTACCACTACACTTCTGTCAACAAAGTTTTTGCATCCAGAAAGTCCATGTGTCGAGGGATTTATCATATATTTTTTTGTTTTTAGAAAGTAACGATATATCTAATTTCTGTCAAGGAATTGAACCGATGAAATAACTAACTTGTTCTGGAATGTTTTTAGAAAATAGTCGAAGCCTTGTGCAAGCAGTGCTGCGACTGTCTTTTTGTCTGCTCTCGGTTGTTGTCAAACTCTGACGTGAGCTAGCTACAGCTCGCTGGAGCTGGAAACTGGAACTGTAGAGGAGAATGAACTTGAGCTGATTGTCGATTACGGGCCTGATCACAGCCATGCCCGCAGCTCAGAACACGGAACGCGTTGTGCGGAAACATCCTAGATCGCACACTACTCTTAGGGAACCAAGTGAAATTAGTTGTTGCCTCAAATATGTCATTTTCGGATCCAACGTCTTGTTCTGGGTCAGTGATTCCCTAACCATATTAATGTTTTTCTTGGAGGAGGAGAAGGCTTCAAGCTGTTCTCCGAATCCTTTTCATATTATTTCTATCAGATTTTGTTGTTTATATGTGTTTTTCATTCAGATTTTGGGACTCTGCATTATGATTATTGGTGTTTGGGCTTGGAGTGAGAAGGATACGTTCAACAACTTGAGTCGTCTCACCAATATTGCACTCGACCCAGCTTTTGTTTTGATTTTAGTTGGTATGTATGTTTTGAAAAATATATCTGTTTCAACCATGCTTTACTGGTAGTGGTATCAAAACTATCGAGGCCCCTTCAAATCCGGCTCCTTGGACTAAGAAGTTTAGATGTTTGTATCTGTTTTCATTCTTCATTTATTTCATGAAACTAATTTGTTTGTTTTATTTTTCAGGCACCCTCACCTTTATTATTGGGTTTACAGGTTGTGTTGGGGCTCTAAGAGAGAATACCTGTTTATTATTAGGGGTGTGTATTATTACTGTTGTAATGCGATTGGATCCTTTAATTTTTTTCTTTGTTCAATTTTTTTTCATAGCATAGTGGTACTACTATTGCAATTTTTTTTATATAACTTTCTATCTTTTTCTCTCGAAGTATGCAATCATTTTGGCCCTTCTTCTTTTGGCTGAAATGACCGTCGGTACTCTAGGATTTGTCTTCAAGGACTGGGTGAGCACCTCTTTGATGTAAAAAATTGAAGTTTTCAATACAAAGGCAGTTAAATTTCTTTTTTTTTGTTTTTTTGTTTTCTATATTTTTATTTTCTTAGATCAAAGCTCAGGCAACTGGCGGATTCCAGGCGTTCATCGTACACTACAGAGAAGATCCAGATCAACAGAACCTTATTGACTGGATTCAAGAAGACTGGGTAAGCTTCAAAATAATCTTTAAATTTGGACAGTTCGTTCAAAACAAATTTCTGACTGTTATTTTTCTTATTTTAACAGCTTCAATGTTGTGGCATTGAGGGACCCAAAGACTGGGACCGTAACAATTATTTCAACTGTTCTTCACGAGAAGTTGGCAGCAGAGAAGCTTGTGGGGTTCCTTTCTCTTGCTGTAGAAGAAGACCTAATGTAAGTTATGAATAAATTTTTCATAATGAATCTATCTGATTAAACTTAAATTCAAGAACTGTCACAATGCTTTTATGTCTCAAACCAGGAGATCATTAAAAACAAACAGTGTGGCTATGACGTGAGGAAGCCTGGCTATGTAAGTACAGTAAACCTTTTAACCAAACTTGGGCTGTGGATTCAAATTGCAATCCAACATTCCCCCTCTAGGAAAATCAATCAAATAATATCCTCTTTCTTGAAAACATTTTTATGTTTTCTAATAGTAGCAAATTAGCTGTTTTTGTGTTCAAATTTAAGATTTTCTCTCAATTAACTGAACCACATATTTGACAGGACTTTAATGTGGTTATCAAGCAAACTTTATTTGTTTAGGAGAAATGCTTGCATGCCCTCTATGCAAACGTTGTTGCATTATATGGGAGAGGGCTGGAGCTGCACAATATTGTTCGGTTCTGCATGTCCTTTTCGAAAACGTGATCTCTTCATTGATTTGTTTCCTAAGAGTAACTTCCTCACTGGTGGTCAACTTCTTTAGCTAGTGGGAAGTTTGCAATTTATTTTAAGTTTCCGAAATGAATTAGTGCAACTTTCACCTTTCACATTTTTAAAAATGTAATGCTGCATATTAATTTGTTTTGTCAAAATTTTAAAATTTCTTTTAAATCTTAAGTTTTCTCAGGGGTCACATCATATACAGTCAACGATTGACTGGCAAATTTTTGAGAGAGGCTGCTTACGGGCAGGTGAAGAATGGATGGAAGCAAATTTATTTAGAGTGCTGATTGCAGCATTGTCTGTTGGAATATTTCAGGTACACATGTATTGCATGGTGTACTGTAGGTTTTGCTGACCGCTAAAGCATGGCGTGGTTTTTTCCTTGTAGTTCTTTTTTTGTTAGGTTTTGTAGGAAGTTGTATTTATGCCCTTTAAAGTGTTTTAGTCTAGATATTTTTTTACTGCATGTCTCCAGAATTATGACGTTGGAAAAATTATCTACGAGAAAGGTTGCATTCAAGCTGGCGAAGAGTGGGTTGAAAGAAATCTTTTAATCCTAGCATGCGCAGCTGTCGTCATAGCATTTGTGCAGGTAATGTGCAACATCATTGCAACTGTCCATTGAAAAATCTGCAACAAAAAAACTCATTTGCATAGATTTCAGTCAATCCAATTGAATACAATGGCAAGGAAAATTAGATTGATTTTTTTCTCATGGTATCTTTTCTTCCTCCTGAAACCTGCTGCTCTCTACCTTTTGCTACTGTTTTCTTTTGTAGAGAGTGATTCAACTTTTCTTTTAACTGCGTTGTAGACATGTATTTATAGATCAATGTTAATACTTTTGAAACCCTCATGATCTTACTTTGAATCCTACATTTTACTCTATGCTTTTCAATTGAAAAATATTCAAGTTTTATCACATTTTGTATTGCGGAACTAAGTACGCATTCTGTATTAGATTGTTGTAGTTTTGGGTTTTTAAAACTTCTTATAGCTAAACCACTAGTTGTTGAAGCTAAAATAATTGCTGGTAGCACTTGTCATGTTTTAGAGTCAAGTCTTGAAGAGAGATCTGAATCTAAACTTCAACTTTGCCTTTTACAGCTATTGGGCATTTGCTTTGCCCAACATCTTCGTAGTGATATATGGGCTCAAAAAGCAAAATGGCATTGACAATTGCAGGCCTCCACTGCAGTATAGCAGATGGGGCCACAATTGTTTTGCATGTGTGATATGACTCAGGTCAAAGCACTCAGAAATCCTCAAGTTTAAGGCTCGGGACTGTTGCAAAACATCTCACAAATGTTGGTGCTAATTTGGTATAATTTTGCCTGTACTTACTTCAATTTTAAAGCTAGCATCATTCTGTTGAGGTGTAGCCTCTCAGTTAAAAGGCATTAATTTTGACTTTGTTTTGTGATAACGTATTAATGGCTAGAGTTGTTTACTTGTCTTCCCTGTGTGTTATAATATGAAGAGGAATCTCACAATTCAAGGAGTTCTGCAGTTGCTTTATTATTAGAACTACTATTTTTTTGTGTACTAATCTAATAATCAAAGCAACTATGTCTTTTTCAAGTATGGTACATTTTCCAACATTTCATTCCTGTCTTACTGGTAAAAATTTGCATACAGCAAATATTGTACATAAATCGTTGCTTAGTGTTCAAAACAATATGAATTAGATGCCAGTTTCATCAAACATGTGTACAGTATTAAGACTTACCTTATTATTGAAGTACTTTTGGCTTTTGATTGTTTTGCAGTTTTATTTTGACGAGTAATTTATTGATCAGATGTATGTTACATTGTAACTAGCTTGAAACTTTTCCTGTACTAAACCGCTGTGATAATATTAAGCATTTGTGGGAAGTGAAAAAGATAAAAATAACCTTGCTAATTGGCAGGGAAATACGTAACTTTAATAAGCACAAGTATTAATCATGGAGGTACACAAATATAATTATCAGTATGAAGGGATATTTGTTTATCTCTACAGTCTTTACTGTAACAATACTAAGAGAAGTACCCTAGACTTTGATATCCATTAATTAGCCAAATAGCTGTAAGGAGACTATTAGATTATTGTAAGCTTAAAATATAAGGGTTTACACTGCAGTTGTCCCACAACCCTGCCCCTCCAGCTCTCTCCTTCATATTTTTCAGAAATGCTTTTCTGCTTTGTTTTATTTGTTAAAAAGAAATATTCTGACCAGAGATAATTACATTTAAACTTAGAGACATAGAAGTTTGATTTCTCTTTTAATTATTATTTGTACATCTGTGATGAGATTTATTTAAACCATGCCCAATGTTATATTTCTAATATTATTTTGTTGTAATTAACAATATAAAAAGAAAAAAATTTATCAATTGCAGAATTAAAACGTTGTCAGTCTGTTATTTCCAGATATCAATGCATTTTCATCAAGGACAGTTGTGACTTACAACATCATTTTCATTGAAGTCTGCCATACCACGATACCATAATTTAAGATTACAATGCTTTTCCACCTCTAAAACAGCACAATTAATACAAAGGATTATGAAAACTTGTTACAATATCTTCAGAAAGTAGTACATTTAACTCACAGATATAAACAAAGAATCTTAGTCTTAGTAAGCTATATAAATACTTGATTTACAGCAAGGCTGTCAGAAAATGGTGCAACAAGTAAAGTTGATGCGAAATAAAAAATCAGACCAAATGTGATCGAAATGGGAAGCGCTGGTAAAGCCTTTTTGAGCACAGCCAGCAAAAGGAGGGTCAGGCACAGCCCCTAAAATATAAGAAAGGAATGTTGTTAATACAACAGTCACAGTTCTGAGGGCTGGTTTCAAAAAGGATACTCACAATTAGTATAGCCACAAAGCAGGCAAATGTAGTGTTCCAATCACCATATGACGATGCTTTGCCGACCAACACACTGTAGAAAATAAAATCTCCAAGACCAAGTTTCACACCACCTGAGAAGGCACAATATTTGGCTTGTAAAATGACTTGCAATGCTTCAGCAATTAAATACACCACAATATTACTCACGTTCTTCATCCTCACGGATACGGAATGGGCTACGTCCTGCAGGTTGTCTCCTCTGTTGATCATCACCTTGATGTTCACCATCTCCGAGGCCAAGCTCATTTGCGACATCATTGTGACTTCTGGAATTACGAGGTCTGATCTGGACTTCCTCTTCATCCATGGCTCTACGTCTTGCAGATTCTCGTTCACTCGCTTCCTCTCTCCATGAGGGCACAAAACCACTTTCAGTATCTCCTGAAAACAAACACTTTGTAACAGATTGCTTAAATTTAAATTAGATTAAAATCAAAACTTTTGAATACCTGGTGAATCCATTTGAACACCAGATGACGAACCAGCTGACTCATTGTTTACAGTTCCAATAATTGAGTATACGACAGTGGCTATAACAAAAAAAAGCGAGAGATCTTAAGAACTTTGTTTCTACATCACAAGAAAATGTGAATGTAAGTGCACCATGAACTTACAAGAATATATGAGAGCAGGAAAAATATTTTCATTTCTTTCTTGAGCTGTTTCAACAAGTATGCGGAGAGGACCATTTGGTGTTAACACAGCAACAAGATCTAAAAAACACATAACAACATATAGAGTTTTTGATGGCCAGGAAGGAACAGTGGGCAAACATGCAGAATGACAAGTCCGTCAAAGAAACTCACCCCAGATAGAAATGACTCCTAAAACAACCCAAGTAGTCCACTCAGGTAAATATTTGATGAAAACCAAAGCCATTAAGGCAGCCACAAAAATCAGGTAGGCCTGCTGAAGTCGTAAAGGTCCCACCCAATGAATGCATATCATCCCCATAACACCAAAATTCCACAGAATTAGAACTGCAGTAATATGATCAAGGGCTATATTGTAAGCGCGTAAACATTCTCTGAAAACATATACAATTATGCAGTCCTCGCAAAGAAATAAATTTGTAGAAACAATCCCAATTCTGACAGTATTTTACTTACTCGAGGTATAAATAAGAGAATATGAACAGGAGGATGAAAGATGACAGAATAAGCCAGCCATGGATGACCTACAAGGACATAAGGATTTCCTTTACCTTTCTGGTATGTGTACAAGTAATTATTAATGTGAAAATTAGAAGATAACAGTTTACTGACTTACCATATAGCAACGATATTTGTATAAAAGAATTAATCCAATTGTCATGATAATAATGACCACCATAAGAATACCAGCATTTGCCAGAGCATTCCAAACTTTGGTGCTTGTCTGAGGACTTGTTTCATGAAATGGTGTGTAGACCCTGATATAAGAAAGACCTATGTTAAAATCAACAGATTAATAAAGATAAATATGTGTGTGTTGTTTTCACTTGTCTTACAGATAAATGCCATCCTTCTTTGAATAAAAGCCGATTGAGCTGATGGTTGACACAACCACTAGCATACATAAGGATACTGGTACAAATAGTTTGATTACATGTTGGGCTCCATATCTTAGTTCCTCTTGATCATTTAACCACTCAGCTGACTGGTCTCCAGCCGGTCCAGGACCACTGTTTATATCACCATCATTCTTTTAGAAAAAAAGAAAAGGGATGAAGGCACAATGTGTAAACATTAAAAAGAATAATAAGAAAGTGAAACACTTACAATGTTCTCTGCATGTTCTGGCCTAGGTCTACTTCTTCTTTCCTTCTGCCTCCGATCAGGATTCACATCTCTTCCTTCATCAAAATCATCACCTCTCGCCCGTGATTCATGAATATGCCCGTCCATGAGTCCAGCTGATTCATCAATGAGACCCGACATCCGCTAAAAATTTGAGTGTCACGTAACGCAAGTAAGAGAAGTATGAGCCACTTAAAGTAGCAAAAAAAAACAAAAACAAGGACAACAAAATAGATTGTCAACTTAAAGGTATAGAAGCAAGTGAAATCCCAATCATATTTCATCCAGATAAATCAAAAATGAAAATTAAAAATATATAAATAAATGAATAAAACAAAAATAAACAAATGTTTAGAGATGAAATGCGGTTGCTTGACTTAAGATTAGGAACAATTAAAATTAAGTGAATGACTTCTCTCTTGTTCAGTAGCCATTAAAAAAAATTAAAAAAAATAAAAAAAATACTAGAAATGACAGAATCAACAATGTAAGGTTAAGTTCTCCAAACTTTTAAAACACTTGACTACCAACACTACTGAAACTTTCCTAACTAAATTTTCGACACAAAATGAAAGTTACCTGTAGAAATAGATCTACAAGACCATAACTTTATAAAGATGCCTTCGTGTTACGACGAAACACCACAGAAAGCCTATTTATTTACAACCCGGGCCACTGTCATGTCAATCTGCCAATACCACCCGTCGCCGGCACATAACGACTGCTGTATTCGCAGGCCAAACGCGACTGACTGAACCACCGATCACCGACCACCGACCACCGAACACGAACCATCAGGAACGAACAACTCTCGAGCGAGGACTGAAACTGAAAAAGTGTTCGAATTTTTTCTGTCACCGGCCGAAAGGAAAGGCTTTCGTTCAAATTTGAAGCAACATCTATCCAATCCTGGGCTAACACTTCTAGTCCACGCGAAAAGGTGAGGACAGGCAAAAGTGTGGGGGTGGGGGGTGTTGATGAGGCATTTGACACAAGAGCACAGTCTGCAGAGTATATGTCCCCCTTTGGTTTTATGTCTTTTTATGCCGTAGTCCGAATATTGTTACAAAAAAAAAAAAAAATCAGCAAAGTGACATCTTCTAAACGTTTTTGAGACTTGTGCAAATGTTGTCGTCGTAAATATGCCAGCCCCATCCCCGGCGGCAGGCGGTGGAGGTTCCTCAGAGAGCTCTTCGCGTGTGACAAGGACGGAGATACGAAAGCGATTTTCTGAATTTGACGGCTGAATAGGATATCCACATGGCAGACCTACCGGGGTGAGGAACAGCCTTTAAGGAGTGTCTTCTCGCGCCCTCACTTAGCCCGTTCCCCATGAGGGCGACGAGGACATGGGGACTTTATTTTCAAGTCCCCCCCAAGTCCAACGTGGTCCAACGGGCGGCAGACTCGACTGATTGCCTCAAAGAGCGCTTTCTTCACCCTATCCCTCTCGCACTGATGGGCTCCGCCGTACAGGTGCGAAAGAGACAGAGCGAGGGGAGCGCTCTTCGGAATAAATCGGCAGTACTGGTTGAAAGGGAAGGAAAAGCAGGGAGTGGAGTGTGAGGCTTCCCAGCCGGGCCGGGACGCAGAGATGTTGACGGCTTGCTTGTTGATGACTGACGGGACAGGGTTCCTCTAATGCCGCGGCCGCGACGAGGCGAATCCAGAGATGAACACGCGCGGAGCTATGGGAGCAGAACCCCCCTCCCCCTTCTCCCAGTGGGCGGGGCGCGGGGGCGCCCGGGAAGATGCGGGAGAAAAAATGAGACAAAATAAGAAGGGGAGGGCACGTGATTCCTCGTCGCGACGCGACTTCATCTAATTGGCAGAGCTTTGTGCCGGGCACGCGCCGCGCCACATCGCGATCGGGTCCTCGTCCTCGTCATGTCCTCGCGGCGCTGAGCGGCGCCGAGATGGATGTCATTAGGCGGCATCGGGTCGGGCCGGGCTGAATGCAGCGGCCACGGGGCTCCCTAACGAGGCAGGCGGGGCGGGGCGTAGCGCCCGCGCCCCCCACGCCCCGCCTCGCGCCCCCCCTCGCGCCCCCGCGCCCCGCGCCGCGGTGTGCTCGCATCGCACCCCTGGAAATGGATGCCCGGGCCCGGGTGCCGGAGGGATGCGCTTTAATAAGCAGCTGCCTTTGCCGGGGGTTCGGACTCTGAGGTGGGCGAGGGTGGTTCATGGAGAAGGACAGAGCCATTCTCCCATGGAGTGGGAGCTATCTCCAAAAAAAAATATATATATTGAGGAGAGCGCGTAGCGCGCATTATTGTAGCGCAGTGCTCGACTTGCGGTGGCAGTGCCGTTCGGGAGCAATTCTTCTGATAAAAATTTCATCTTTTTCCTAATCTTCCTCCTCGTTTCTCTTCATCGTCCTCCTCGTCCTCGCTCTCGTTGTCCTCGCCGCCTAACTTGAGGTATGAATTACGTTTTTTTCCCCTTCTTGCAGGTTTCCGTGCCGCGTGTTACATGCACGCACGTCCACGTCACGTCCGCGTCACGTCCGCGTCACGTCCACGTCACGTCCACGTCACGTCCGCGTCACGTCCGCGTCACGTCCGCGTCAAGTCCGTGTCACGTCCGCGACATCACGTCAATGACACCTCTTCACCTCGGCTGCTCTCCTGCCCACCCCTGCCTCAACACGGCGATGGAGCCCGTCCGCCCTGCGCAAGGTCAGACCCATCTCATCAGTCTGCATCGCCGTGGCGGCGAACGAGTGCCTGCTTGACCCTGAGGTGAGTTGGCCAGCCGGACTTACCCAACGCGCGCCCGCGGAAGCGAGGGGTTGGTAGGGTTGGAGCGCGCTGGGCCCGGCCCCTGCTCCAGCCAGCCTGGAAGCGTAAGCCAGCCATTTCGAACCCGAGGAGAGAGAGAGGGAGGACGGAGGGGTAGGTAAGCGAGAGGGAAAAAAAAGTGGTTGGTTTAGCGCGGGAGTTAGGAGCTGATGAAGATTGGAGCGGAAAGCTGCGCTCGTTAAAAGGGCGCCCCGCCCGGACCCGCCCGGCCCCGCCTGCCCCGCCCGCGCGCCGGTCCCCGATCGGGGATCGGGATTAGCTCCGGCTCCCGGCTCCCGGCTCGCGGCTCCTCTGTCAGAGGGTGGCCGTCTGAGAACACGCACCTGCTCGGGTCGGGGATCGCTACAGCAAGGCGGTTCCCATCAGTGCTCCATCCGAAACAGAACCACCCTCTGTCGCGCAGGGCCGTCTATCGAGTAGGGTCGCCACCGTCTGTCTGCTGCATCAGCAGGCGAGACACGACGGCCATACGGCAAACCAAACAACCTGGAGTAGTTTGTTTATGCTGTGACTGCTGCTGCTGTTATTGTTGTTGTAAGCTGTGCAGGCGGGGCGGGGGCGCGGGTCGGGGTAATAAGGGCTGCGGCGCTAAAGGCGCTCGCTCGCTCGCTCCTCCCGCGCTTTATAGGCGCCATCATATCTGGTGAGGTTAGGTGTTTAGCGCGTTAACGGCCCTTTCCGAAAGGGCGGTTGATTTAAGCAGAGATTAGGAGGTCTCACCAGCCTGTAGCGCGGGGGAGGGGGCGGGGGCCGACCCCGGCCGAGACCGTCGCACCCTGTACTGCCACTGAAAGCCCATAACATGAACGCTTTACAAATCCAGGCCCTGTTATTACCACCCTCTTTCTTTTCTGTTCCCACGGGTTGGGTGGCTGAAGGAGGTGGGGTGGAGGGGGTGGGGAGTAGCTTCCCCAATACCTCATCGAGCGCCAGCCAGCCAATGGTAGGGTAGCCCCCGGCTTACACCCGCTCCCCTGCCTATCGCTCAGGCTACTTGATTTCAAATGAATTCACTCTCTGCGCTATTTGCGTGGTGCCTTCCGCCCCGCCCTAGCCCCTGTTCCACTGGAAAACCCAAGCGTATGAATGTCATACACGAGGGGGTGTGTCTACATTTTCCACTTGTACACTTGAGAACTAGTAAGACGCATCATGTTGTGCGCTGCGGCGCTGGTCGCTGCGGGCTGGGTCGTTCTGCATGCATGTAATGGTCGAAGGGGGGGAGGGGGTTGAGGAGTGCACTGAGTGTTCAGCATCAGCTTAACTCGTGTCGGACCGCGGCCGTGAATGTGAATGGAATTCCTTCGGCGCGCGCCGCCGCCGGGTCCGAGGCCGGGGAAGGCCGCGGCGGGCCGGGCCGCGGCCGAACCCCTTTCCAGGGCGGGAATAGGGCCGGAGGGCGGAGGTCTGGTCTGAGGAGCTGTGAGGTGTGCGAGCAGCGAGCAGCCCCTGGGGCCGGGGCCTGGGACCGGCGCGTGCAGGCCGGACCAGAGGGAACCAGAGGGGACCAGAGGCTGTGCCCAAGGCCGACATTGCTTCTCGAATTATGGTCACGCCTCACGGCCTCAGCCTCCCTCGCCCCGGCCGGCGGCTTCGCTGTTCAATCTCTGCCGGGCGGGTTTGGGGAGCGTGGCGCGCGACTCGGTCCTTCTCTCCCCCTCCCCCCTCTCCCTCCCATCTCCCTCTCTGCACCCAGCGAGGTGTCCTTTTCCCTCCTTTTCCCTTTTTATCGCAACAATTTTGTTATTCCCGTCTTGTCTTGTCGTGATGCGCTAACTCACCCACCCCTGGCGTTCCGGCCAGGCGCGGCCCAGACCCGCACGGGCTTCTTGGGAAGCGGCGGGCGCCACGCCACGCCTGAGGGACGACGGGGCGGGGTGGGTCAGATAAGAATGGGCACCCCGCCCCGCCCCGCCCCGCCCGGCCCCACCCTGGTCCACGCCTCATGGACTGGCCACAACGCGTTCATAATCCATTCAGAAGGGCCTCGCTTGGGCCGGAGCCCAGCGTACTGTACGAAGGGGGGAATACCAGGGCAAGTGGCGTACCCCGCCTCGCCCCGCCCTGCCACGCCCCGCCCCGCAGCGCCCCGCAGCGCCCCGCACCCGCAGCGCCCCGCCCCGCCTGCCGGCCAGCAGCGGGGACAAAGGCGACACGCGTCCTGGACATCATATGGGCCTCGTTCTAGCCCGCTCCTCCCCCATTTTCCCTCAGTAGGTAAAATGGTCCGAATAAAAGTCGCGTCACGTCTCGGTTGTCTGATTCGGGTCCGGCAGAGGTGGGAAGGAGAGCAAGAGAGAGGGAGGTCTTAATTAGTGGAGCAGGTCATTTGTGGCCTGGTTCTTTCAAGTCAAGTCTGGCGCGGCTTTCAGAAGAGCTGCAATAAGCCACACTCTGCCAGCGCTAAAGTGAACTAGAGTTCTTCAAAGTCACAAGCACCAATGAATGCGCAAGCTCTAAATTGTCATGAGACTAAGGGAGAGATCACCCCAGATTTACCTTACAGACTACTCTGTATTACGTTTATAACGCGTATTACGGGAGTATTACACATTTCAAATTCCCTGCGGCTGTGAATAATGTACTCCCCTGAGCCGCGCGGGGCAGTAAATGTTTCCTTGCTGGGAATAATGTACTTGGACCCGGGGGAGTAAAATAAATTCCCTGGGTGGGGATAATTGTGACATGCATCGTGACAATTGGTGCGACCAGTTTTGGCCACACCACGTACGTAGCACTTAGTGCGACCTGCATTGACATCACACCATGTGTGACGCAGGTCACAATAGGGTGATTCCATATGAAAGGGTAGGTGAGTTGACATTGTAGTCACCGATTTGAACTTCAAATTGAGGGCATGTTTCCTATCACTGAAAACGTTTTCAGCCAAAATTTTAGCCTCCTAGGTCGAACGGGCAGAGATAGGGGCAAAATGGGTTTTCCGACATTTTGATAAATTTTGACTTTGGGCAAAATTTTAATAGGGGAAGGGTTGGTCCCAGAGGCTTCCAAATTTGCACTGGTCATCTTTAGAGGGTAGAGTTCAAGAAGAAAAAAAAATAGATTTTAAATATTTTTTTACCATTTTTTTTATATGGAAACTTCTCATTTAGATTAAAAATCTCAAATATGGTATCGAGATTTTTTCCCCCAAAAATTTTCTTAGATTGCCCTTTTCTTCTTAGGAATGCATACCAAAGAACTTTTGGGGCACTCGCTAATGGTTTGGGAGTTATAGGCTATGTCGTGTTATTTTATTTTCATTATAGCCGCTTTTAGGAACCCCCAAAAAGTTATTTTGGCGACCATCTAGAAATGATCAGGACCTCGAAAAAAACATTTCTACATGGTCGCCAAAAAAACTTTTTTGGGGTTCAGCACCAAGATAATTTTATGCCTTATTTAGAACGACCAATTTTGTTTTGAAAATTCAAATCAGCGTTATGATTTTTCAGATCACAGATTCAAAAATTTCACAACATGTTGTTAAAAATTTTTGCAATCAGTAATGTTTGTAATTTTCCCAATTTTCCAAACATTTGGATATGAAAATATTTGCTAACAATGTTTATAAAATTACAACGAATTTTTCTAACAGTGCATAAAAACTCCAAAAAGGGTTCTCTTTAGGGACACTGAAAGAAGCGTTGCACGAGACCAAAACCACCAAAACAGCACGTGACTGACTCGACCGGCCCGGAAGCAGAGCAGTATTAGCATGGCTGTACGCGGGCCGGGGCGGGGCGGGGCGGGGTGCTGCTGGCTGTCCGCGATACTGCTCTGCTGCCATTCTCCGCCCATGTTTATGAGGGCATCGGACGACACGTAAAACTGGAACGTAACGTGTTCGGTGGTGCCTTGGCGCACCCCACCCCACCCCGCCTCGCCCTCGCGCCGCGATATGGAGCTAAAGGCCGTCCGCAGTTGCGGCGCCAGCAGACAGGGCCAGAGGGGTGTCCCGTATCCGTCAGAACATCGCGCCACATAAACGATATGCGACAAATGCAAGCTGGGGGCGGGGCGGGGCGGGGCGGGGCGGGGCGGGGCGGCCGCGGAAGGGGTTCTGCTTCTTGTGCGACATGCGGCGCCGCTGCCCCCTCCGCCCTATATATGCCTCGCCACGCCCCGCCCCGCCCAGCCCCCGACACTGAAAGAGTGCCTCAGCGTATAGACGGATATCAAGGCGGGTGCGGCATATATTGTACACTGTTATAAACGTCAGACATAAAAGAAGACAGAAAGTGTCAGTGTATCAACGATCGTTTCGGTCGACTCCAACACCATTTCGTCCTTGGAATGGTCTCACCCGCACCAGCATAAGAATTTGCTGGCACAGCGACATGCGCTCCTGGTACAACCGCGGTTGTCATTAGCAAACAACATCTCTCTTAGCTCAACCCTGTGAATATGTCACGTGACATCTTAGCCTTTTCAGAGGGTCATGGAAAAATAATCCGAGGTTCGTCCGAATAAGCCAATCCCCGAGGGAAAAGGGCGGCGTTCCTTGCGTACCCGCTCGCTGGATCCACGTCTCCACGGTCCATGGAACCTTATTGTGTATTTGCCCTGACCGTTTGCGGTGCGGGCCGGGTGCCCCTCGAGTTGCCAATATGAAAGAAGCGGAGAAGCGTGGGCTGTGAGTCCGGTCTAGTCCAGTCCCCTGCACCCTGCCGGCGCCCGGCTACCCCGCCCCGCCCTGCCCCGCCCTGCCTCGCCCTGCCCCGCCCGGGGCTTTGGCCGCCCTGAATGGAAAGACGAAAGGAAAAGGAATGGCTCTATTGGCTGTTTAGTGTCTGGTCCGGCCTGGCCCGGCCCGGCTCCCCCGGCTAGGCTCCAGACCGCTAGTTCGCGAAACGTTCTTTTCTCTATTAGCAATGAAATGGAATGGCCGTTAGATATCGGCGCTGCCGGTGCGTTGGGGGCCGCATGGCCGGCGCCTGTTGCTTTGACTCGGCCCCGGCGCCCGGCCCGGCCCGGCACCGGAGCACAAACGATCAGCCATGAATGCCATGGATGCGGAGCCCGGTCAGCAGCGGCGTGCACCCGCGTCCCCAACACTAACGGCACATCTCCCCAAGTCACAGCGGTTGTACGTTTCCTTGCGAACTCCTAACTCCTACCGATCGTTCTCGGTAAAAATAGTTTCTTGTATTTCAAGATCTGTCTTGGATGACCATTGGTATTCTCCATAAGATCCAAGAAAGATATTGAAATACAAGAAACTATTTTTACCGTGTTCTTGCGTTATTCTTTCGAGAGAGGAGAGAATTTTTTTCTCATATGGATCTTACTGCAAGTCTTTATTTTACCAAGCCATACGGAGATTTTTTTGAAATAAATTTTTATATTGAAAAACACGCAGTGTTGCTGTTTTTTTCTCTCTCTCTTAAATCTGAAGTATGTAGATATGCTCAATAACGGTAGAATGTTCGGTGCAATGCTTAATTAATACCGCGTAAAATCGGTTTAGCGCTTCTCCAAAATTTGTCCAATTGTGTTTTATTGTCCAGCACTGTCTAGAACTAAGTGTTTTTATTTCCTTCTTTTTTTTTGGGGGGGGGGTGTTACACTGGAAATCCAAGTGTACGAGTGTAGTACTTAGGTGTGTGAATGTCCATTCGTACACTGGGGGGTGCAACTTTTTGACTACCACTTAAAATATAACTTCTGAGGTCAGCATAATCTCTGGCGTAAAGTTTCTTTATTTCCTTTCAAACGAGCTCGCATGTGATAGGGTTGCGATTTATATTGAAGTGGGTATATGTTCATCAAATCAAATGTCTGAAGTTGTATTTTGGGGCGTGTCCATGGTAAAGTAACAATCTCAACTATCACATGCGAGCTCGTTTGAAAGGAAATTTTAAGCCGGAGATTATGCTGACCTCAGATGTTATATTTTAAGCGGTAGTCAAAAAGTTGCACCCCCAAGTGTACGAATTAACATTCACACACCTGCAAGTGTGCGACATTCGCACACTTGTATTTCCAGTGTAGTTTCACCCCTTAGTCAACAGTGTTACTTTGATGGAATATCCCAAGTTTGCAGAGCGATTCGCTTGCACGTCTCCCGCCGCGGCTTTGGCTGAGCAGCGCCGTGGCTGGCTGATAGCCGTGCCATGTGACGGTGTAGGGGTCGGGCCGGGTCCATGCAGCCCTCAGCGCACGCGGCGGGGCGGGGCGAGGCGGGGCCCCTGCAGCCTCCCTACCCGGCCAAGGCGCTTGGCCCGAGTCATAACTTCACCATGGCTGGACAAACTAGCGGGAGCACAGTCAGCGCGCGGCGCGCTGCCGAAAGGGAGAGGGAGGAGGGTGGGGCTAGGGGGGAGGGGGCGTCGGCGAAGGCTGTAAAGGCGAGGAATGATCAACCACAAAACGCGGCGGGATGGGTCCTGAAGGGGAAGTGGAGGGGAAAAGGAGGGGGGGGGGAGAGAATTAGTGCGGGGTGGGGCCCCGGGCAGGCCTCCATGTGACTCATGTCAGCACGCATGAATTCGTGATGGAGTCTGATGAAGGGGCAGCGGTCCGTGGTGGTTTGCCCCGGGGGAGGAAGGGCGAGGGAGGGTGGTGGGAGGGCCGCCTGAGAATATTTCCTTAGCGACATTAATTTCCGGCTATGACGACGCAAACAATTTTGCGACGCGACCAAGTTTGGTGCGGCTATGAAAAGGCAAACGCTTTTGGTCCGCTCCGCGGGCCCCAGCACCGTTTTAGTGACGCGCCGTGCTCTTCCCTATGATGGCTGGCGAGGCGAGACACCTTACGGCAGTGCCGGGCGGCGCTGCGCTTTACGCGCGCGTAGCAGCGGCCCAAGTGTCGCCGCCCTCCTGCAGACCTGTCTGTCCGCCCCCGCCTGCCTGCCTGCCTGCCTGTCGTAGTTTGAAATGCGACCGCCCCACCACGCCCCGCCCCGCCTCGCCCCGCCATGGACTTCATAGCCGCAGTAAGGCCACAAGGCCGCCCCTTCAGTCATACCACCTTCTAATGAACCCCGTGTCTCCCCCCCTCCCCCACATACACGCTGTACGCTAGGGGCGGCGGCAGCTCAAAGCTCAAGACAAGACGCCCGAGGGCATCGGCTGGCGCCCGTACGGGTGCGGGCTCCCGCCGCCTCGCCCCGCCTCGCCCTGCCGCGCACCCACCCCACCCGACCCCATCCCACCCCGCCCTGCCCCACCCCGCCCCACCCCGCCACAACCCCGCCGCTACTCCTGGTCATCTGCCCGGGGTGCGGCGGCCCGGGGATTGGGGATCGGGCCGTCAAAGGCGCGACGTAACAAGCTCTAAATTCTGTAGTAGCTGCTGTAAGTCGCACTAAATGTGCGGCCGGCCGCCGCCTCGAGGCGCCCTCAATGAGTGCTTAACGGTGAACACGTAAAAGAAAGGGAGGAAAGGAGCCTTTGCCCCCCGCATGTCGGGGCTGCAGTGTGCTGCTGGCTTTTTTCTGTCAATCCTGCTGAACCAGGCAGGTTGATAATTATTTTTTCCGATCTCTTCCTAACATATAAATGATGGCTGATGTGAAGTATTCCTGCCCCGCTGAGCTGCGAGGGGAAGTACAGGAGCGGGCAGCAGCAGACGTGAAGTCTGCTCTTTGTCTTGTGCAGGTGGAGGTGGAGGGGCCGTGCGCCGCCGGGCCGGGCCGGGCCGAGACTAATCACAATCTGATTAAGGCGCTTGATCGTTGACGTCGGCGGGTTCCTCGGGGGAATTCGATTACAATTAATAAAAATCCTCGGGGTCCTCGCGTTCCGTTCCGCTCGCATCCCCGTCCACTGGGGCCCCGCCAGCACCTCCCCTGCACCGCCCCTCGCAGCCCCGCCCCGAGGCCTCTTCCTCCTCGACCTCCCTCCTCTCTTCGTGGACCGATCGGGGCCGTGATTGCACACAGCAGATTGGAGCCATGTACTAATCATAAAATTGTGGCTCCTTCTGTGGGCGTGGCGTGGCGCGGCGGGGTCTGGCGTGCCGGGGAAAAGGTGGCGCCCGCCGCACGTTTTAGGGGCAGTAAAGGTGTATACGGCCTGGCCCTGCCGGGCCCGGACTGGACTGCTGGGCCTGGAACATCCCGGCCCCCCCTGCTCCTCCTCTACGGATGAGAGGCCAGGAGACGCCCGGTACTTTGGGGCAGTAAACGGCTGTCCTGCCTGCGAGCTGTGGCCCGGGAAACCAAAGTGTGGAAATTTCGTTCACTTGTAGGTGTGTGAATTTTCACTACTATTACAACATGTGTGATTTTCGTTGGACTTTTTAAAATGGGTATTCGAACACGTCCATGTGTGCGACACATTGGTAAAACTAGGGCGTATAATTGTATGCTTCTTTCAAGCATACAGAAAATATTTAGAAAAAAAAATACGATTTCACGAAATCCTGGTAGACAACGGAGTTTCTATAACTAAAATAAAATATGGTGCGTGTTGAATAAGAATGTAAGAAAACCGACTGGTTTTGTTTAGTTTACGATAGTCAAGATAGTGGCTAGATAATTCTAAGTTTGAATTGATAACGCGGGTTTCAAGTAATGAATACTCTCCGACAGTTCGGCCGACATTTTATCGACAGGAGCAGGAGAAAAGAGAGCTCTCCTTCTGACGGCAAAAAATGGGCGGCGAGGTTACGGTCGGAGGAGAACGTCAACAATAACCTCCCCTCCACCGGGCGCACGGGAGGGGCGAACCGGGGCCCTACCTAGGCTGTATCAACGTAAGCGAAATAACAGATAACAGATAACGGATAACAGATAACAGATAGGGTATTTAGACGGTTTACTCGAAATTTAGGCCAGTAAACTCGTGCTTTTTGCGAAATATGTCAAAATATTTAAAAAACAAAGAGTTTTCGAAACTCCCGAAACGCAAGAGGGCTGGAAACAGCGCCCTCAACTGATGACGCCGGTAACGCCGCCGCACGATAGAGGGCGCTGTTTCCAGCCCTCTTGCGTTTCGAGTGTTTCGGAAACTCTTTGTTTTTTAAATATTTTGACATATTTCGCAAAAAGCACGAGTTTACTGGCCTAAATTACGAGTTAACCGTCTAAATACCCTATCTGTTATCTGTTATCCGTTATCTGTTATCTGTTATTTCGCTTACGTTGATACAGCCCTAATACCGCTGGTACGCGAAGGACCAGCGGGCAAGCGCGCCGCGGCCGCGACGGGGGTGCGCTCTGCGCTCTATTGGGAAAACGCGGAGTTAAGGCGTTGTTTACACAAAATGGTACACGTAAATGTACATCATTTCAAGAATTCTGCTCACCAGATCGAAGTCAAACTTACCAAACCGTTTTCCGCAGGTATAAAACTACTATTTACGCATTCAGTTCGCCTTGTCAACGTTTCGATAACTTTAAAAAATGATTTAAAGTCGCGAGGTGGGCACATCAGCCACCGGCAATGGCGGACATGCTTGGCCTGCTTTCGCGTTGTTGACACAACATGCCAACCAAATAAAATGAAAAAAATCACTGCTCTCATAACGTTACGATTGGAACTCATTCTTTGAGGCACACATTTAGTTGGCAGAACCGGGGCAAGTTTCAGTAAAACTGAAGTAGTTTTAAAGAAGGCAGTACGGTGGTCACGTGCGAATTTCAGTAGTGTTATCTCATTCTTGCGCTCGAAACTAAAGGCTGGCTTTGTTTGAACGCAGACTTTAGAGGTTTCTCTTTCGCTCCGTGTTGGCTCGCCTCGGCCTACCCCCTCCACGAAAAAATATCCCCTTCCCCTGTTCATTTTGCCTGACGAGTCGAGCATTACCATAGAAACTCGAATTTCAATTCAAATTTACAAAATTTCTGCAATACAGATTTCAACTAGACTTCAGAATCGAATGTACTAGATTACATTCTAAATGTATGCTTAATATCATCGAATTCCCTTCAGCAGATTTTTTTCTGTCGTAAGGGGCCATATGAAACAAAACACGCACGTTTTCCAGCGATTTTAGAAGGCAACTCCGTTGCCTAAAAATCAGTAACAAGCTGAGTGATTGCACTGGTAAAACTAAAGCGTAAGGGAAGGTGGGGTACATTGGGACATGGGGTACATTGGGACAGTGGCTGTTTCATCCCTTTCAAACTGGATTCAGATGCTACCAAAAATTGACACACTGACCATAGACGCATTTTTCGTGATGGCATCAGTAATTGGAAGATTACAGAACATGTGTGTACTGTACAGAAAATATTAAATGAAAATCAGCACAAACAGACGTTAAAAGTAAGGTGACTTCTCATTTGAATTTTCCCTTTTTAAAGCAAACTTAGTTGCGATAGCAAATCGGTCGGGTGGCTGGCCTATAGGTTGTTTCTTACGACACATTTGGCAGGTAGAGGTTTTGAATTGAATCCCAATATAATGAAGAAAGAGAAATAAATCAAGGTCGTGGTGATCAGGTACACATTGGGACAGTACACCACAATTGGCTAATGCGACATTTCAAAAATTTCCAAAACCGTCTCATTTGGAAAATAATGACTTCTATCGACTTCCAGACCGCAAGGCGGTGTGCATTCTGCACATTTCACGGGAAAACGCGTCAAATTGCTTCAAATGTCCCAATGTGCCTCATCCCATGTTGTCCCTCGAATCCAATATCTCGCCCAAAATGGGGAGTGAGAATTTTTAACCTCACTTTCTTTGATCGAGATATTTTTTAGCCTCGCTCTATTTGGGTCAGGATGTTTCAGCCTCACTTTATTTTAGCACTAATCCTCTCTTTCTTCGGGTGAGGCTGCAAAATTCTTTCTCAAATGGAGCGAGGAAAAAAATTCTCACTCTCCTGAAAGTAAAAAATTTGCCCTCAAATTCTAGTGCGTACAGTAGCGAGAATTATTACTCGTAGATTTTCAGTGACCTGCGTAGAAACGCAGGTGCTCGAAAGGGGTATTATCTGCTGTCCAACTTTTTCAGGTATAGTTAGATGATACATTGCACGGGTATCCCCGTAATGTAAAATAATACGCTCCAAAACTGACTAATTTTGGATGTGATGCCGGTGTACAATGCCCTAAAATTGCCTGAAATATCGAGTAGTCGGCACAAGACCCCTCGTCGACATTCACACAGTTTCCAGTAAGGCCGCGGGGGCCTTACCCTTACTGGCCTCGTTCCCGTTGGCCTCACTCCCAGCCCGGGCCGCACAGGGGGCGATTTCAATCAGTGTGATACGCTCTCTCCTCTACCCCCCCCCCTCCTCCTGAGTCTGAGTGGGTGCCGCTGGACGGCCGGACCTACTGCCGGACCACCGCCTAAAAATGACGGCAATTCATAAGGAAAATTGTTTGGGGGAAGACGAGCGCGGCATCCCACCAGCAGCGGCCGGGGAGGGCGGTCATTTCAAAAATTGTGCTATACGAGTGTGCGGCCCCTCCCCCCTCCGTCCGCCGTCCGCTCCCTCCGCTGTGATAGAGCCATAAAAATAGTTGGGCCACATTTCAGACACAGACTGACCACGTGCGTGGAGCGGAGCAGCGCGGAGGCGGCGGCGCGGCGGCCAGGGGTGGGCTGCTGCTGCTGCCGCCGGCCCGGCCCGGACGGGACATTTTTGAGGGATATTGGGCGGCCAGCGACTTAATACAGTCCGTCCCAATCTTGTGATTTACAGTTGAATAGACCAGTGCGGTCAGCCCCGGTCCGGGCCGGGTCGGCCTCCCCCCTAAACAAGTGCAGCCCTCTCCTGCGGCCGGGCCGGGCCGGGCCGAGCGCCCTACGCGCCCTGCGCGCCGCACCCAGATCCATTTTTCACATAAACAACAAGATTCCGCCTCGTGCGGCCGCAGTGCTTTCACTTTCTGCCGCCCGGAAGGCATAACTTGTGGAAACCGCCACTCGCTTGGAATATTTAAGTCGGTGGTGTAGAGATGTCGTGGCCGCCCGGGACAGCGCTTGAGGAGTGGGACCGCCCTGTCCTGCCGCCTTCAAGAGACTTCGAAATAGAGCGGCGGATACACTGGAAAAACAAAGGTGCTATCTAATGCCTTTTAAAGGCGTTAGTGAAATAGTGCCTTTAGAAAGGCGCTATCGCCTCCCAAAGGTGCTATTTTTGGCCCTAATCGTGCCTTAACAAAGGCATTAGTGCAGTAACACCCCATAAAATCCAAAAGCACCCGAAAAAGGGTGCTATTTAGCACCTTTGTATTTCCAGTGTACCCTTAGATTTAGAGACCGCGGGACGAGGCGGCCAAGGAGAGGGCCTTCCGTCGTGGCCCCGGAATCACTTCGGTTTGTTATCTTTCAGTTTCTTAAAGATTTATTGTGCCTTTTTAAACGGTAACATTTTTAATGCGCCAATGCCGTGCGCCCCAATAGTGTTTACTTATGCTTCAATTTTTGTTGTTGCGTAGTAGCAAGTCAAAGGATCAAGTATTTAGTTAACAGTGCCACGGCTCACCCCGGCAGCTGTAGAGTATTGCGAAAAGTATGTACGGAAAATTTCCGGCTTATGTTTTTTTTTCTTTTTTTTTCACGGAGATTTCCGTGTACTTAATGAAAACGGAAGCGTCCGTTCATATTTCCGTTGTATATACGGTATAGAAGTTTCTGCAGTACCGTTGGAGAAAAACTAACTCGTGCCTGCTTCTAAGGATTCGTCCGTACCCATCAAAGTACGGAACGTTTACGTCATTGGTTCTAATTTTATTGAGCGAGGCGTCCTGTCTTCCACGGAGCACCCTCTGTGCGCCTGCGGACCGCGTGATAGGCCGTCCGCTCGACACCGGTGGGTGGGGCCGCCTGGGTTGCCTACCCGTCAGGGGCCTCCGCTGCCGGGGCGCCCCCGGAGCCCGCGGCCCGCGGCCCGCGAGGAAGACGGCAGGCCGTCTTCCTGTCCCTGTGGGCAACAAACCTTCGGATATTTCAATTTAACTTTTGCTTTCAGCTGATGAAGTAATATCGGAGGGGGTGAGACGGGAATGGGGAGGGGGCGGCTGGCGTGGCGGAGTGTGCGTAGAGGGAAGAGCCTTTGGGAGCGAAAGAGACAAACACTTATTCCGTAATTAATTTGCTTTTATACATTGTTCTGAAGGGGTGCAAGGGGGGAAAGAAGGGATGGCGGGGAGGGGGGGGACTGAGTGGCGCGATGCTTTACCTATCATTGGGTGCGGCGGACCCGCCCGCCCCGGCCCACCCCTTTGTACTCAGCCGGCCGGAAAATATTGCCGAAAAAGAGATAAATCTTTTGGCGGTGGCCGTGACCGATCCGCGCGCACATGGTTGAAATATGCTCTGCAAGCTTTTACCGACAGCTTTGAATGGACTTCTAATTAAAGTACTGTCGGGTAATTAATAAAGACTGCCTTGCAGACAGATAATTGTTTTTGACATATGCTGGGAGAAAATGTAGCGCCGTGTGCCAGCGAGCGTTTCTGTTAGATTAAAAAGAGATCGTGCGTCTTCTGGGAAATTGAAATGACGTCATCATGGACGTATCGACATTAGGGAAGGATTGTAGACTGGGCAAACAAAGGCGGGACCGTGCACAATTTAAAGGAGTTGAAGCAGCTTTTGCGCCATATAAGCATAGTTAATAACATGTCTCAATAAAGCGCGAAAATTTCACTCTTTCGAAGCGTTCTGATACCTTTAATTTCTTTACAGGGGCTACGTTTAGAATTCTTTGAATCCCTCGGAAAATTTATAATTTCCTGACTGCGTTTCTTTAGTGTAAACATTTTTTTTCAAAACTTCTTATATTTTTTTCTTTACTTCTGCTATAAATATTTTGTACCGCGGTTTCCGCGGCCAGGGTTTTCATACATTCCCCTGTATCTTAGTGCTATCTAACAAAATGTCACTATCATGTCGTTTCTCTTTTCTTCTTGTTTGGCCTTTAAAACTATGTTTATCAGGTGTGATATTTACTCGTTCTAGTGTTGATACCCTCTGCCATTTTCTCATTTATTCCTCGGGGCGCAGCGGGGGGCCGCAACACAATTCTTACACCGCAGGGGGAGGCTGGGTTTGTAATTGCTGTTAATAGGTCGTGATTGCTTCCCTCGCTGAGGCGTGGATTTGTCCTCCCTCCCTCCCGCCCGCCCTGCCTCCCTGCCTTCACTCTCTCCCTCCCTCTCACTCTTCCCTGCTTCCCTCTCTCCCTCCTCTCTCCCTCCATGCGCTGCGGCGCGGTGCGCTCCTCGAGCACCCTCCTGGATCTCGCAGGGCCCCGCAGGGTCGAGGGCTCTCCACCTCCACTCCACAACCGTTCAGTTCCTTCCTTGCCCAGTTCCTCCCCCGTGCTGGCCCGGGCCCGGCCATGGGACACAAAGCACGGTCACGGTGCGGCTACCGGCGAGCTGTCCTCCGGGGGACGGGGGGTCGCAACCAAAGCGCTGACGGGGAGTTGCCAAACCACCCAATAGGCGAGCCAATAGGTATCCTGCGGGGCGTGCAGCGAGGAGTGCCTGAAGGTGGGGTAGCGTTGAGGGTATAGCCTTTACACCGTCCTTAATTTCCACGGCAATTTCCTAGGACTTCCCCGATAATTTCTTACCAGGTCTTGCCCGTTCTAAGAAGGCACTGAACGTCAGCTTCCAAAGCTTAAAAAAAAGTGTCATTTCGCACAGTTCGATTTCCATTGCAGCCGGAGAGGTGACGTGGGAACACGGCGGGCGGAAGATGTATACGGCTAGAGAACCATAGCTGGTCAAGACAAGAACATCGGGAATCCGGGAAGGGAAAGCGAGTTCCTAAAATCGAGTTGTGTTCGTTGCCCTCATTTTGATCCAAAGACGTTTAAATCAAATGAAATTTAAATTAAAGATTGAGTTAACTTGGTCCAACTATTTGATCAGACAGATCAGATTAAATTTCTTGTTAAAACTGCGCGTCGGTTTTGGTCCGCTGGGCTCGATGGTTCTCTGGGTGAGGTGGGGGAGCGGCGGGGCCGCGGTGGGCACGCGCACCGCACACTTTATGTGCGTGTTTTATTCGAGCCTGCTTTGTGTCGTAAAGGCGGGTAGAGAGACGGACGAGCGGCGGGGCCGGGCCGGGCGGGGCGCGGGCGGGGCGCGGGCGGGGCGGCGTGGGCAGAGCGCACTGGAGAGAATGAATAGGAGACCTCCGCGATAGTGGCGCCCAGGGCGGGGCGGGGCGGGGCCGGGCCGGGCCGCTTGCGCCACCTTGATATTAACTCTTACAGCCCCCTCGCGGGCCGGAATGCCCCGGTGGCCGTCACCCAGTTCGAGGGACAATATTTACTAAAACAAAAGTCGGGCGGAAAGCGATAAAATCGAGAAGGGGTTGGGGTGCTGCCGGGACAAAGAGGGCGGAAGCAATGGCACCGTTGGCACGCTCTGCCGCGTGGGCTTGGCGGGGCGGGGCGGGGTGCTTCTCCTGACAGGCAGCACCACACCAGACCAGACTAGGGCTGGCTTTATTAACTCACAGGTCTGCGCGCAACCCTTTCGGCGTGACGCGCCAGAGCTTGGCGTGGCGTCTCTCTCTACCCCGCCCGCTCCCCGAGCCACACCCCACCCCGCCGCGTTCCGCCACGCCCCGCCGCGCCCTACCGCGCCCTGCCTCGCCCGGCTTTGCGATCGGATTAAACGGAAGGCCCGCGCGCCTAACTCCTGCTTCCACGCTCCCACGCGCCAGCTTACCTCTCTGTTCAAGGTGTTTTGACTAACAGCTGAGCACTCTGCAAATCTTAGTATGAAGTAGTTTGCCAGTTTAAACTGGGAATCTAAAGTTCTGCAGATATAACTGCAGAATAAATCTTTAGTTCTGCACTCTGGTAATCCAAGTGTGCGAATGTCGCACACTTGTAGGTGTGCGAGGATTCATTCGTACACTTGGCCACTCAAACGTGTGAATATTGTGAATATCCTAGGAATATTCACACGTTTAAGCGGCCAAGTGTACGAATGAATCCTCGCACACCTACAAGTGTACGACATTCACACACTTGGGTTTCCAGTGCACTTGCAACCGCAGAACTCTCTATCCCGTTTTTACTGCAGAACTTTACACTGGAAATCGAAGTGTGTACTTAGTACACACTTTGGTTTGCAGTGTAGTTTCGCAGTTTAAACTGGAAAACTACTGCACACTAAGATTTGAAGAGCACTTGACCGGCAGTGCGTGTCCCGTTGCCTCCAGTACGGTTGTCATAAGCGCCCTTGTGTGACATTATTGCACCTCAGTATTTCTACACTTACAGGTTCCTAAAACCGAATAACGTATGGCACTCTCGCTTTTAAATAAGCAGGTCCAGTCCACTTGATCGAATTATTATAACAAATCAGTTTAAATTTAGTTCATAAAGCTGAAATCGCGTCGGTTCTGAAATTTACCCCTTAAACTAAATGGTTTTTGGTGGGTTTGTCCAGGAGGTTTTCAGAGTAGGACTTCTCTCAGGGTAGTCATGAAATAACACAGGGAACCACGAGAACTAATCGCGAGTATTATTTTATTTATCGTGTTTGCACCGTGAGCCTCCCCGTGGGCCGGGCGGCGCCTGCCTTGCCGCCGCCGATACCGTCTCGTAAATGGCATCGGCAACCGCAATAAAGGCTTCCTCTCTTTTCCAAAATTATTTTGTGAATGGCGGCGGCGCTTGAAAACGCATTAAAAATAAAGGCTGGCGTGGCGGCGCGGGGCGGAACACCGGCAGCGGGAGATGTTTATAGCGCGAATAAAGCATGTTAGTGTCGCGCAGATATTGGCGGGGCAGGCCGGCCCCCGCCCCACGCGGCCACATCGCGAGCGGAAGCGCGGCCGCGGGTAACGGCGGGAACCTCCGACCGTGTCGCACCGAGATAGTTAAAGAAAATAAAAAGACGTTTTTAAGATGGATAAAAATATAGATAAGGGTCGTCGTCGTTCTTCCTCTCTTGTCGCCGTTTCTCGGCTCGGTCGCTGTTGGTCGCTGCGTGATGCATTTGATATATGTGGGTCGTATTGAAGCCAATCTTGCGACCTGGGCTGTGACATTTTTATGCAAGCACTTTAGTTACAAATTTCCTCGTAAGTGAACTGATATCAGAAGAAGAGTGCAACTGGCGCGCGTTGAAATGGTCAAAACAAATAGTTACACGGTAGTTTTTGTAGTAGTTTTTTTGTAGTTTTTTTTTGTGTAGTAGTTTTTGTCACTTTACTCTGCAGATTGTCATATCCGTATTTATGTATAAATTCCTCATTTTGCGAGAGGATGAAAATAAAGTGTGAGGTTAATTTTAAGGAGCAGGATTGAGTAGGTGCGCTCCCCGGGGTGGGTCCTCTACGCTACGCCACCCCCCCCCCCCAACCCTGCCCCCGCGCCCGTTCCAGATCCCCACCACGCCACGTCGCTACGTCTTTACGGCCCTCAGCCAAAGTCGGCTGGTGTCGCCGCCAGATTTGGCCCCTAAGCCTTCTTTATATCGGGGCGGATGACGATTTTTGCATACGAAGCGTGTGTGTAATAGCGGCGTGTTTAATGGCTGCAGAAGGAGCGCTGGGTGGGGCTCAGCGCGCCAAGGTATAAACTCTGGCTGCGGGGTGAGTAAGGAGGACCCGAAGTCGATCTATGGCTCAATAATTTCAGGCCGCCGCGCCGTGTAGGGCGAGGCTCGCCCCGGCGGAGGCGGGCAGGGGTGGCGGGCGGGACTGGGCCAGAGCGGGGAAAGGAGCGAGCGCAGAGGCTCGTATGCGTCCCCAAAAGAGATGTAAGAGTGAGAGGAAGCGAAGTTGTAGTTCGAACGTCTCACTCTCGCCTGTCGTTTTCGGACGCATACGAGCCTCTGCGCTCGCTCGTTTCAGACTGGGCCTCGCCTCTGCCGCCATCGTGTACCGTGTACTTCCCGTCGTCCCGTGACCGATTTATCATTCCTCATCATAGGTTTCGATTCAGGTCATTCTACAAATCCGATTTGACTTCATCTCTACAGAATGTTTTGAAACTTAAGCACAAGCATACCGACGGCGAGTCGGTTTTAATACCTTTACGACATTTTAATGCCTTTTCCAAAAGCATTAAACCTTTATCACCCCTGTAAATGTGTTAAGTCACGCCTTTGTTTTTCCAGTGTGAAAGTGGGAATCAGTTACACTCCTAAATATGATAACCCCTCACTCTCCCAGATATGAGAATCTTTCACACTCCTTACGATGAGAATTATCACTCTTGAGCGTGTGGTGACGGGTAGTGTCGCGGCAGTGCCCGTCCGCTCGGTGGCCAGCGCTGGTCAGTGCGGTCGCAGGACGTTGCAGCCCCCACCACCCCGCCGCGCCGCGGGCTAAAGAGTGCGGTTCCGCCGCCACTCCCGCTCGCCCCGCCACCCTGTTAACCAGGCTGCTCACGTCATGTCGGAAGAGCGTTAATTGCCCGGCAAAGCAATCGGTCTTGCCGAGCCTTTGATTTGATTAGGCGATTGCTCGGCTCGTCTCAGTATGGAATGTGCGCGTGTGTGCGCGTACGTGCGTCCAGCCGCACTCTGCCCTGGGGGGCCCGGCCTGGCACCTTGAGCATCCCCGCTCCGCGCCGCTCCGTCGCCTGCTCGGGCGCGTTGATCATCCGGAAGCCGATGCAGTTATCGTGGACAGCGAACTTCGAGCCTCTGCTCTCCGTACCCTCTCCACCCTACCTTCTTTCCTCTTCTTTTCCCTCTCTCCTCTCCTTTCGTAACCTCTATTCTCTTGCACTCTGAAAAAGATGTAAAATGTTATAAAGCAACATCTAGCTGAATGTATACTCTCGTGATCGTGATTTGATTATTTCGATGGAATTCCAAACTGACATATTCTTAAATCTTAGTGAAATCACTACAAGTCAGCCGGAAAGTTTGAATTATCCGATCAGAAATAGTCAGCCACTCTTCATTTCACACTGTTGAGAATGAGCCTACGCAGGCGGCACCACGGGGAACAATCCAATATAAGACTCGCACCGGCACCTCGCAGCCCCGCGCAGCCCCGCGCCAGCAGGGGGCCCGTCAGACAACGGCGCAACTGCGGAGAGGGGGGAAAAAATCTGAAACGAAGCAGCGGCCCGACCAAATCACAGCCAGTTTAGATAAGCAGGACACTGGGTCCCGCAAACATTTGCTGAGGCTCGCCAGCCAGCAGGGGTAAGGGAAGGAGCAGGGGAGAGACAACAAACCTAGTGAATGTGACACTGAAAGGGTGAAAATCGTTCAGTTTTATGATAACGACGCTTTCCCTTTTCCCTGTGTCTCTGCCCCCCTCCCCCCTCTCCATCCATTGCCGCCCCTCTGACGACCTCTGCCGTCGCGCGGCCGGCCTCGGATATCCGCCGCGCAGGCCCAAACAACGGTGCTGCGCCCCCCAGTCGTGGCAGAGTTCTGTTTTTTTTCTTCTTTTTTTTTGCCTGGCAGTCCCGTTATCTTGACATCTCAATGACACCGGCGTGCGGCCCGCCTCGCCTAATGCAGCCATTTAGCGGGGTGGGGTCGGCGAAAGGAGGCAGGGCTGGACCGCAGCCTGTGTCACGGCTGCTGCCGAGGGGATGAGCGATATTGTGACTATCGTCACCATCGAGCGCCGCGCCTCGCCCGCTTACGAAGAATTCAGAGAAAATATTATCTGGTTTCATAAACACATGTCAAGGGATAACTTTCCCTTGCGATCAAGCGGGCTTGGCCCGCGCACACAGCAAGTGGGGCGCCGCCGCGCCCTTCGTTCACTCACGGCCCGCCCGGCCCCGCCCCGCCCCGCGAGCGAAACACTTTTTTTCCTCTTCCTGCCTGCCTTCCCCTTTCCGGAGGGGCTAACTCCTCGTAAAAAGTTATTATACGGTTTTTAATTACAACACTTGCCTTTTTCCGCTCTTATTAGTCCGTTTGGGCGGCCAGGCCTCGTCACGTGACACGCTAATGAAAACGCTAAAGCGCGCGGGTGTACGGTGCGTCCCGTGCCCCGTGCGTCGCGCGTTGAGCGAAGGAAGGCGTTACGGAACTGCCCGTTCTAATTATTTCGATTCCAAAAAAATTGTAATATTTGAAATGCACAGCGAACGAAGATTTCTATAAACCCGCTTTGTTGCAAATAATTTTATTGCGCATAAAGACGTTCAATTTCATCAAAATCTTATATACATTTTTCGTAAAGGTCTGGATTATTTGAGAAAATCTCCATAATTATAAGTCAATATGGAAATGCCTACAAGCGAAAATATCTGTTACTGTATGAGATTGTGCTATTCCAATCAAAATTGTTTTTAATTTTTTTTCTACTTCTCGAAATTTTTTTTTATTTTGCTTGATTTTGTAAGTATTGCAGTTAAAATTATACGCAACGAAAGGTAAGTTTAAAGAAATGTGAAGCTAGGTATAAACAAAAGCAATTCGTAATAATGAAGTGGGTACCGACGTTATTCACTGCGGGTAGGTAGCAAAAGGCCGAATGGAGCTGTGACGTTTCCGACGCTCGGACGTTTCGCATAATGCGAGGAAACGCCGGGGAAAACCAGCCATGGGGATTGTATCTAAGGGAAGCACAATTTATGATGTAGTGGGTACCGACGGGTGTACAGTGCAGGAATGTAGCGAAAGCCCGAATAGAGCAGTGACGTGACTGACGCTCGGACGTTCCAGAATGCGAGGAAACACTGGGAAAAAACAGCGAAGTAAGTTAACACAGGGATTGCCTCTAAGGGAGTGTAATGAAGTTGCTATTTTGAAATTGGCTTGTTGAGTTTGTAACAGACTGACAAAAACATATTTTCAAAACAACTTTCCAAATTTGTTAATGCGTCTCTAACAGAGGTGTTTGGCTAAAGGAAGGAGTGGAGACCTACGGCTTCGTTCCTTGCGGTTTTTTGGGAAGGGTCCCCCACTCTCCAGAAGGCTGTACTCGTAAGTATACGCGAGCATTGACGAGTATCTGCGATTAATCACGAGTATTGGCGAGTAACTCGCTAGTAATTTTTTTTTCGTCAACAATGAATGTTTTAGTGGAGGACCCCTCGGTTTTTGGCATTCTCTCACAAACGCCACGGTCCTGAAGTTAGGATACTTTAGAAAGATGCAAAATAATGTGCTCGAAAATTTTTTCCTTGAGGACTCTCCTTGAAAATTAATTCCTTTACCCACTTTTTCGGTAAGAAGTGAAAGTAAGTATGAAGTAATCATTTTGCGATGTTTTGCCTTCCAAAGCGAAAGAGTTCGTGGAAGAATAATTTTTGAAGAAAACTGTCATGTGAAATATTGTTGTGGACGTCATTATGCATTTTCTGCAGACATCCCCAGCTGGCTTGAAGTGCCACTCATAAGCGCGTTGGAAACGAACGAAATGGAATCCCGCCTTCAGCGTTACAACCTCTTCGGGCTAGAGGACCGCTCCTCTCGGCGCCTGGGAGGTAGGCCACCCGCCCACACTGGTGCGCCGTCGCGGCCTACCTCCCAGGCGGTGACCCCCGCCCCGCCCCGCCGCGCCGCGCCGCCGCCATAAAGCTCCGGTGGCGCTTGGAGTGAGCGGGTGCCAGGCTGGGGCTGCCAGGGTGTGTGTACACACGGTGATAACGTGCTCGCCGTAAAGTACCTTCGAGCCGAGCCGGCTAATGACAACGAGTCCCGTGATTTAGAGGCGCGATAAGAATTTCCTACTCGACCCCGCCCGGCCCCGCTCCGCCCCGCTCTGCCACGCCCCACCCGGCCACTTCGCGCGTCGCTTGTTTACTCTCCGTTGGGCGCGTGCGCGCCTACACGGAGGCTGAAACCGGACGAAAGCACTTGCCGTGCGATAATGGCCCCGCTTCTTAGGTCCAATGAGATGCTGAGATATGCATCGGGTCGGCACACACTCGCACTATTGAAACTACTGCAGTTACCCCTCTGCCGCGCGCGGTGGGCCCCTAATGCCGGCATCCCCCGCCCTTCGTTCCACGAGATCTTGACGCCCTCCTGATTTTCGCTGTGCAAATCACCCTCCGGCCCCGTTGTACCGCAGGCCCGGGCCTTCCTAGGCCCACGCGGACACCCCTGCCGGGGCCGGAGGCGAGACGGGCCGCGGTGAATGAGTCCTCCCGGAGGATAGTGGCGCGGGGGGGTCGGGGCGCGGCGCCTGCTGTAAATCTGTTTAACGGCCGCGCTCAACATCTCTTTTAATGGTGCTGATGGAGGCCTCGGCCATCCAGCCCCTCCCCACCCCGTTCGCCCCGACCGGGCCGCCGTGAGCACGGGCTGGTGCTGGTGGTCAGCCCCCAACAACAATTACTGATGTTATTAGACCGACTAAAGAGCGCTATGCACTAATTACTCCGCAAATTTTTAAGGATATGATACATGTTAACCTAGCTCTACCAAACATAAAAAGTATAAGACGCATTGAGGTGTCAGCTTTTACCTTATTCTAGCTCAGAATACCCTGGGTAGGCTGGTTCCTTGACGACTGAGTGGTTGTCTGAAGCGCAGTGCGCTCGGAGCAGAACAACGTACCCTGCTGCTGAGCAGTGCCGGCCGAGGCGCGCCGCAGCTCTCGCGTCTCAAAGAAATCAACAAAGACACGATCAGTGTTCACTGGAATTCATGAATTAAGCGCCTCTCGCTCCGACCACCTCTCTTTCTTCTCACTTGATCGGCCATTTGACTTGAGGTCTCCAATTTTGGCAGACAGTAACGTAATACCTTCAAACACCCACACTATAACTCAAAACGGATTCCTGAAACTACATTATCTTTTGCAGTAGCATCTGCTTCCAATTCTGAACTTTCGATTTCATGCGCGATATTTATGCAATGAATAAAGAAAAAAAAGTTTGAAGATGAAGCAGACGCTTGCTTATTCGCAGCATTTTCGAAAGAGACAAACATTTTTGCGACTAGAAGTCTGCGATGAGTTTCATATAATTTGGCCGTTTTATCGAGATGATACGCATTTGATGAGGTTCTGGTTGCCACAGGAGTCATCTTCCTAAAAATGTTTTCTTGTAGAATTTAAGAAGTTTTATTTTTCCTCAGAATTTCGAAGATGGCCTTTCTAAAAAAAACCTCCACGATTTTGCAAGTGTGAAGCTGCTTCCCCTGTCAGGAGCGAAACCGAAGCCCAAGCCACCGCGCCGCGGGGCAGGATCAGGTGCCATGCATCACGCTGCGGCCGGGCGCACGCGGCCCGGCGCGGCAGAGCCGCGTGAAGTCGCTGCATCATCATTAGCGGGGAAATGTGCTCTACACGCAGGGAGCCGTTATCACACCGAGAGGACCCGCCGCGCCCCGCCGCGCCCAGCCGACACCTCGGGGCGAATTGTGCGAGAGAAAAAGGGTTCCTTCCGAGAGGGAAAAGGTTGCGGTGTAACGAGGCGCCAGGAGTCATTACAAAATTAGAGGACTAAGTTACTGCAGTTTCCACCAGCGACTCATAAATACACGCACCCCCACCACTCCCCACTCCCCCACTCTTCCGTGTTCTCCCTCCCCCAACCCGCTGGTGGGTCCTTACCGCAATAGGAAGTGTGACAGTCATCTTCATACTTTCACTGGACAGCTCAGCGACGCCTTCAGTTGGTATACGTTTCATCCAATCTGTTTCCTCCCGACCAGTTCATCTGAAAGACATTTGCTTTGAAGCACACTACCCCGTGAACTGAACCCACTGTCAGTCACGTTATACGTTGTTTTTAGCCTGTCAACACTCTTTCGATGTGACGGACTAAAACTAGACCGTTTTTAATTTGCTGAAATTTTCCGTTGATTCGCGATTCATATCACGTTTGTAGAAAGTTCTCTATCGCAGTCACAGGGAATTGAGAGAACCATGCATACCATTGTCATTTCGTCACAAGGATTTCCACAGAAATGCCCATCCTTGAACATAGAACATTTAGTTCCGGAGCGAGGAATTTTCACAACTCGCAAGAGTATGGCTTTTAGTTCCGAGGCTTAATCAATTTGTCCAGGGGGTAAGCTACGTAGCATTATTATACGCCCAGCCGTCAAGTGCCCGGTGAAATTCTTCTTTTCTCAGAGCAGTTTATGAGGCGAGGTTTTGCCCGACTGTACTAGTTTCGTGCGATAGTTTGTTTAAATTTCCTGCAAACAATAATTTTTGTTATAAACAATATCAGTTGAACGTCGAGAATATGCTGACAGGTGCAAGGACGGCGCGGCTTGTACTAATGAAGACGTGTCTTTTCCGGTCCTCACAATGGCCTACAACGTCGCTCGAGTGGAGCATTCACATTGTGGTGGTGGTGGGGGAAAACGGAGGGGGGCTTATAAAAGAGTCTGAATCGTGGCCGTGCGTCCAGTTCGACGCGCACCGGAGCTATCCAGAGGACCACAATGGCCGTCACTCGGCAAACGTGGATGATGCTGGTGCTGCTTGTCATGTTTTTAGCGGTAAGATATTGGCGATAAGACTCGTGTTCAAATAGCAATCATTGTGAATTTCAAGTCAAAACTTTAACTCAGGGAACGAGTGCTCATGCTCAACGTGGAGGTGGAGGTGGCCGTGGCGGTGGTGGCGGCGGCGGCGGCGGCGCTGCTGCCTACGCCTGTATTACCCAGTATCCGACAGCGTCCAGTAAGATCACTTCGGCACCTAGATATCCATTTGAAACAGACAGATTCGCAGCAGCATGAGACTGTACTAGTCTCATGGCAGCAGTTTTTAGTCTTCTGTAAACTACCTCTTGTGCTGCGCCCACAGAGATTAACACTGTATACATTGTAGCTTCAACATTCTCTCGAGCTTGTTTAGAACAGAGCTTATATAAACATATCGCCTGCTGTGTCACTCAGCAGAATGCCAAGTAAATGTATGTTGACAAGAACACTGTAGGAAAGGTAGGGTTGGCTTTTTCACAGAGCCCTGAGAGTAGAAATTCCACAAGATCCTCTTTAGTGAAGGCTATGCTCGTCTGTTCTATTCAAAATAATCTGGAGTGTTGATAGACTGGTTTAATTTTATTTTCCATATTTTCGTTGTCTGCAGATGAGTTGCTGACGTTTGCCTCTTCCGGCGAAACAACATCAAATGATCTAAAGGCAAGTGTGCACGAGAAATCTGTGACTGAGGCTGTCCCAGAGTTTAAATGGCACAAAACTTACCAGTTTTCCCGACTGTGGTGATATCCCACTTTACGCGTGTAGTACCACTTCCTAGGGAAAAGCTTACACCACTCTGTCCAAACAGTGCGTTTCTCCCACTCGTTTGTACTGACAGCGCAGCGCGCGCTCGCGGCGGCGTGAGTCAGCTGAGTTGTGACGGGAGGCAGCCGCGGCCTCACGTCAGCCTGAGCGCATGTTGTGCTGAGCGTGGAAACGAACAACTCTTTACTGAAAATAAAATCACGGATTATCTGATTCTTTAGCATAAAGTTCAGGGTTCAACTTATAATGCGCCATCTGCTATCCGAGCTTTGATTATTATTGCTTTGCTTACAGTGCTTCATGAGCTGCGTAATGCAAGCCAGGGGGATAGTAAGTATTTTCGTATCCTTAAACATGTCAGCATCTGTCTCGCCGCCAATTCCACTCTCTGACAAGGCATTTTTCCTTTTTAGATGACGTCTACTGGAACGATTTCGAGCACAGCTCCGGGAGGAGCCAATCTACCTGCAACCCTTGCTACTGCTATTCAGCCGTGCTTCGCGCTAGGTAAGAAGAATAGCACCTCATACCTCTCAACGAAAAAGTGCTGTCTGCTACTTTTTAGAAAGAATCCTACGCGGTTCTCTCCCTTCAGAAAAAGTCCCATATCGCATCTCTTAACCATTCACATCGGATTCCTTGTAAAAGGGCCGATCGCAGATCGGACTCTTTTGTGACTGGAGTTTTTGAATAACATCCCTAGAGGCGGATGACGGAGGTCGGAAGAAAGTGTTTGTACGGGGTATACACTAAATGTCTTTGTGCACAGCGTTAAACATGCGTACACTTTGGCTCTAAAGCGTACGGTGAATTGCGCAAATTTTTCAAAAAAAATATAGATAGTTAAATTCTGTACGTAAACCGTTAACGCTGTTGTTTCTTACATGACAAAATGTTGAAATTCAGAAAAAAGACAATTTTTCGCCAAATATTATACTTGTTTGGAGGACTTTCATTGTTTTATCCTTCTCTTTCTGAAATTTCTGCAGTCTTGTATGGGACGCCAATATATTGTATCCTCCACAACATTATTAAAAAAGGGGGGGGGGGAGCGAAGATGTCTCTTTTTTTACAGTGTATGGCAGCTTAATAAAATACCAAGAATAAACAAAACAAACAAAAATAAACGTTTTCACAGCAGATCCGCCGATTCAAAATGGGTCGTGAGACGACCTAATTTTGTTCCGAAGTTTTGAATTCCTCGTAAAATAACAATCAATTTCTAGCGGCGAAGTGCGAGGAGGTTTTCCCTTCCTTGTTTTTTGACATGACACTATGCGGTAGTGGCAACAAAGTACCCCCTACACGCGTTTTGACATGATTCCGGCACAAAATTTGATTGTCTCACGACCTATTTTCGATCGACCGATTTACAGTGTTTGATAGGGCATTTTTAATGCCTTTGAAATGGCTTAATGTGTAATGTTAACATCCCTGTGAAAGTGCTGAACCACGCCATTTTTTTCAGCATTTAGATGGTAAACTAGTGGCGTATTGTTAGGAAAGAGATCATTCTATCTCTGGTTCTTTTCTTTCAGCACCGTCGTCCGACATCTGTGAGACGGCCTACCAACACAATAAGTGCCTGTGGGAGAATGATCCAACTCGAGGCTTTCTAAAAATTTTCCAACAAAAAGGAAGTTACATTGGTTGAATGTGTAAGAGCTGTTGTGTAAGGTACCGCCTGTATGTAAAGTTGATGAGAATGTGCAGATGTGGACTGTATTTTCTACTTATGTATTAAAAAACCTCTTGATTTTCAGCAGCCCTCCACGATTCTGAACACGTCTTTTTTTTTTGTACCCTTTCGTCACCTTTTGTGAACCTCTTCGCATGTAAAGATGCTCTAGCCTTTATCAAAAATCTTGAAAAATTGACTTAAAACACAAACCATAGAGCAAAGCTAAGAAACGAAGTAAGATATCCATGGTGCTTGGACGAGAATGAACTCTTCTCAATATTAATTTTTAAAACGTTTTGAGAAAATTCTTAAATATCAAACATACCTAAACATATGCCTTTCTCTTAAATAAAATACGAGATATGCGGCCAAACAGCTGAAAGTTTTATTCTATGACCCTAAAAATATGTTTCCCTTTACCTACAGACCGAAGTAGTTATGGAGACCCTATGTGGGTGTGTGGCTAGCAGTCCAAAATTATCCGCTTTTCGAAAATCGGATGAATAAAATGAACGTGGTTTTGCATCAAATATCGGTACAATTTTGGCGCCATAAAATTGATTAGACTCCTGCACATGTCGCTATAATCGTGCATGTTTTGTTTTGTAGAACGATAGTAAATGTAGTTTATTTTTGTAGCTAATTTTGATCTTAAAAATGTTGAATTATTCGGCCAAACCTCTCTTATATTGAAACGGTCACTTTGATCTTTCATTTTACGCGAACATTTTTGAAATCAGTCATCAACAGCTTTTCGCGCCCCAGAAAGCCGAAGACTCAATTTTGTTTGAATCATCGCACATTGACTGCATTTCTACTTTTCCTGCCCCACACTCAACCATTTTTCTCTGTGGAGAATGAAAATAATTTATCGGGTTCGGTTTAATGTTTAAAAATTAAGCATTGCTGGCTGACCTGCTCGCGCCTCGTAAATAACTCGCTGCGCTGGGCAGAGGGGGGACTGGGCATAGGAAGGAGACTGGGGACGGTAAGTGGATAAAAAGACCTTTGAGGGCTCAACTTAATTACCCTCAAGGAAAAGGGACAAAAGGTTTGCGGCGGCGCATCCGTCTTGAGGCTTGTAAAAGTGTAGTTTGTATGCATCGCTCATGTGAACCATTCTGCCAGATAATAGGCGGAGTTATGCGCGTTCTTTACTGCAGGCCGCACCGCGAGGACCTAGGGGACAGGATAGGCTGCATACGAATGGCTTTCCGTTTTTATTTTCTACCGGGAAGCGAAAAGTGCCGCGCTTGAGGGAGACGTTAAGGTGGAAAGTGGAATGTGGCTGCCAGTGGGCCAGAATGACAACATTTAACGAAAATATCCCCCTCCTTCAAATATTCTTTCTTTTGATATTTGAAATGAAATTTAGGGAGCCATGTAGCATGGGGGCGGGTGGAGCGGCGTGGCGGGCCGCAGTGCGGCAGGACAGGCTAACGCCCAGACACGACACTGCGCGCTGTGTGGCGCTGTGCCACGCCGGTCTGGAGAGTCTGGTAAGTAGCATTAGGGCTGTTGCGCCCTGCTATCTGCAGATGTGGGCGTTAGTGACCCTGGCGTCGGCCCCTAATATGCGTTGCGCACTGGCGGCCTGGCAGCCTGGGCCCCCCTCTCTTGATAGCGAAAGGCTTGTTTAGGGGCGGCTGGCCTGGCCGGGAGCCGCACGGAGCCGCAGTCGGTTTGCGGAGCCGCGCTCAGGACAATTAGAACCTCTCCCTCTTCCCCCGCTCAGCCTCTCTTCCGCCGCGCGGCTCTCCTGTCATCTCGATGAGGCCGACTGGAGAAGAGCCCCGGCTTATCAAATTACTTCTTACTGATATCGCGAAAATTACGACCATACAAGTGGCGCGCTGCCCGGGCTGCCCCAGGCCCCAGGCAGCGGCGCTGCAGAGCGCTAAGGTCCCAAGGGCCTGCTTGCGGAGGCTGGCTTGGTGCAGAGAGGCTGGAGGCCGCCCGGCGAATAGCGGCTGGATTCTGGCAGAGCTTCTACTTATGAAGTAAAGTGACTGTCAGGTCCTCGCCTTTCACCTTTGTTTTGATTTAGGGGTAAGTAACCTCTAAAAGACTGTTTGCACACCCTTGATGCACGTCGCCAAGAACATTCAAGTAGTGGTTATTTTCAATTGATTCACTTTCCCATTGCTAGGTGATGTCTTATTCGACTTTTAATGTGCATTTTGTGCTAGGGTGATATGTATACATACAAGTTACCTGAAATATGGATGGCTTTGTCCTTATCACAGATAAGTTTTCCCCGGTTTACCCGCATCTTGAATTATAGGTCATCCTCACCTAGCTCAAAAAGTTAGTAAAATAAAGTTTTTAGTTCAAAAGCTGCACACCTGAAGATGAAACGCATTTCATACTTTATCGCAAAATGGGGGAAAATGTTAAGCCCCCTCATTGAAAAATCTCTCCCCCCCCCCTTCTTTAGAAAGTTTATTCTTCCGAGCTCTGTTCTTTGGAATTATTCGTCCCGGTGTGCGCCCCTTCCCTTTCCCGGGCAGCCCCATGTGACCCGGGGCCAGTGGCCGTGCACGCCCGCGCGGGGTTATCACGCATGCCAACATAAAATTGCGAAAATGAACGAGGCACGCGAGGCCACAGGCGAGTGTGTGTGGCCATACTGTGACCTTACCGCGCCGGGTCGTTAGTTGTCCCCCCGGGACCGCCCGGGCCGGACGGTATCAGCAAAAGATGACTCTCTTCCACTCACAACTCAAATTAAAAGTCGTGTAATGCGGTCCGAGCCCGAGGCTTAAGAGGCACCGCTCTGCGTGCGCTCGCATCCCCCGGGAGCCCCGCGGCGCACCAGAGAGGGTCAACGCCTGCCGCCCCCTCCCTTTAAAGCTAGCTCCCTCCCTCCAGTTTGCTATTAGGTATTTGTCTTGGTTTTGCTGCCGTTGTGAAGTGAAGGGTTGTTAGTTTTTGTTGAAGCCCCTCGCGTTTCCCGCGTCTTCCCGTGCATCGTCAGGCGATCGTGGAAAAAGTTGTTGAAAGCTGCTCTCTAGGAGCCGCCGTCAGCAGACAGGGAGGGGGTGGGGCGCCCAGGGAAGGGGTTACTTTAACTGTTGGTGTACGAATAATGTGTTTTAATAATAATAATAATAATAATAATAATAATAATAATAAGCTTTTGATCCAAGTTACTGAGGATTGTCATTCTCACAAATTTCTAAAATTTCCTTTTTTCCCTTACTTTTCTTATGTGAAGTTGTCTCCATTGCGATTTTATTAACAGCTCACGCAAAGTGCCAAATGTCCCCTGCAGTTGCCAAAAGCACAACACGAACATGTCTGTCGGGTTCAAAGTTTAAACAGGAGTTTTTGCAGAGCGGCTGAACTACCCGAAAACAGAAATTCTACTCTCCTGTTATAGCGGGGGCGGGCTCAGCCATACCATGCCTTGCGCGGCGTGGAGCAGCGTGGCGTCTCAATAAAAGGAAAGTGCGTTTCGGTGTGCGAATTCTTCCATGGAAACTTGGTCTCAAGAAAAAGGGGTGCGCGTGAGGGCGCGGGGCGCGTGGTGTAGGACGGCCGCGACGATTCCTATCTCCATATTCGGCAATAAAAAGAGGGGTAAAAAAATAAAAGGAGTAAGTAAACTGCAACTTCCTGCTCGGTCTCCGTATTTCGTGTGATCGCCCGGAGAGCCGGAATACGAATGGCCGATTAGCCCCCTCCACGGCATGCCCCGCCAGCCCCGGTGCCGCTTTTTGTTTTGCCCGACCAGCCCCGCAGGGAGGGACAGACGCAGCGGGGCGGGGTGGCCCGGGGCTTGGGCGAGGCGGTACCAGGTCAGGAGCAGCTCGTGCCTGTAGTACTTCGCGCGCTCGGTGCTCGCCCCGGACCCGGCTCGTCATCAGAGAGCTCCTGGCCAGGCCCGGCCCGGCTCCTCGCGAGGAGATGTGATTATTGCTCGCTGGAAATCGAATCTGTCTAAGCGTGCAGTGGGCCGGCGCGGGGGCTGCGCGGGGGCCTCCTCAGGGCGGCGCGGCTCCGCAAGGCCCCCATGCATGATCAATTCATTTCCCGGTCGGCGCAGGGAACAGTGTTTCAGACGGCGCGCCTCTTGCGAAGCTTCGCGAGGACGCCGTGTAGCAGTATGGGCTCCGGCGCGGCCCCCTTCATGAAGAGGCGAGGCGAGACGCCGGCTCGGCAGATGGAATGTAGGTGAAGGGGTGGGCTCGGAGATTGGTTGGCATAATCAACTGATAGATGAAGCCGTGGAGGGTGAGGCGGGGGACCCACACCACCGCACCCCTCCCGTTGGGCTGGGCCCCTTAGCGAATGTGGAGCACGCCGCCGTATGAGGCAACGGGTTTGGCCAGCCTCGCCATGGACCATGTAATGGTGCCTGTACGGTCGTGGCTGAATCTGAATGTACGCTTCTCGCCACGCTCCTGTTGTACTCCCCACGATGCTCCTCACGCTCGCCGGCAGATCCAGATCGTCAAGAACTCCGTACCGTTTTGTCGTCAAAAATTATAACTGAATTTAGAGGGTAGAGAGAGAGAGATAGGGGGGGGGGTGAAGCTACTCTTATCCCCATTAATCTGTGTATTGTGTATTTAGACCTGCATTGTTTGTTCAGAGATGTGTATCTAACTAAATAAAATATGAAAGTTCCTCACAGGTTCATTTTAACGTTATCCACCTACACACACATTCGTCATCGTCGCACAGAGGATAATTAATATAAAAATTTGATGCGTTCTCCCAATAAATTTCTAATTCGTAGTCCATCTGGACATGACTCATCAAATATCTGCGTAGTTTGCTCAGGAAAATACCGTCACATCCAAGTAAAAGTAATTTTCTGTGTATAGCTACAATGTGTCATCCATAATAGAGGTACAACTTTCGTTCCCCAGGATTCACAGAATTCACTTAAATTTGCTCATAGTATACTAAGAGCAGGTGGAGTACAGACTGGACGTTTATCGTCACTCATTGGCGCGGCATGTATTTCAGCTCTATCCTCTTGTGCGCCGCCTTTCTCCTCCTCATCATTCTTAACGATTCTCAACGTCTCCCTGGTCGCTCTTTGGGATGAGCCGCCACCGCTCTTGACAAATCGGCTGCGTTTTCTTCGGTGATGAGGGCATTGAGGACCTCCTCCGCCACCCGCGACACATTCAATTCACACCCCACGCTTCCTCCCTCCCGTCGCGATGGTGATGATGATGCGATGCGTGGGGAAGGAAGGAAACTTTCCCGACTTGAAAACCGCTTTGCCGCTCCTCCGCACACCGCAGCGGTGCGGGCGGGGCCCGGCCGGGCCGCCCGCGATGCCGCCTGTTGCTGCGGCAAACATTTGTTCTCACCTGCCACACGGGAGACGCCACACCGGGCCGGGCGCCACGGGAGTGTGCCGCCGCTTGTGTGTATGAAGCCCATGAAAAACATTTAGAAGGCCAAAGACTTACGCTATTTGGTGGGCTTAGTACTCACAGGGGTGTTGACGAGCTTTAGACTGTAATGCATTTTCTAAGGCATGAAATCTTCAACATCTTTAGGAAAGATTAACCTTTTTTTTTCAGTGATCTGCTATTTGCCCGGCTATTTGATGGATCTTAGTACTCCTTCGTGAGAAAGCAGCTTATGTCATAACAAGAAAACTATCTGTTTGAATCATGACACGCACGTTTTCTAACTAATACGTTTTGCCTTAGTGACACCTGTAAACTCGAGTAACTTCTATAGGATTGTGCCCTTTGGTATTTTAAGTTTGTTTCAGAAGCAAAACGCCGCATGCTGAATTCAAGAGGCAGTGTAACTCGAACAAGTCGGTGTTGACATGTGTATCCGATCAATTTTCAAGTTAAACCTAAGGAGCACGGATAATTTATTTTGAATTTCTCTTCTTGAACTTTTTCCCATCCTTTGGCAATAATTGCGATCTTCTACAGATCAAATTATACATCGAATGTTAAGACCGTTGTATTTCTGAAGTCATTTGTGAATGCCAAAAATACATATCCCTGTAATTTGATAGGTTGTGCAGCTGTGTGACTTGTTAATAGATTTGGCATAAAAGTCACTTTAATTGTTGTGTAATTCAGATAATAGGTATTTCGTGGCTGTTATATTTTGGGAGTGGCTGCCCCCTCGTACACAAGCCTTTTGGCTTATGGTTTTGATCCGCATTGTAAGAGCTGATTGGGCTAATTTAGCCGATTTAAAAGCACTGGAAAGTTGCCAAAAACAGAACTGTTCATTACCCCCTCCTTGACATCGTTCCCGCAGGTGGTGGACTACACCCGTCGCGACAATGAAGTCCGCGGGGTGGGAATGGGAGGGGGTGGAAGTGAATGGGAGGCCAGGGATAAGCGTGGAGCTGGAGAGGAATTAGGACAAATTAGAAGTGGCGCACTGGTGGCGTGGCGCGCCGTGGCGCTGCCTGGTGCGACGCTGCTGGTGCGACGCTGCGAGGGGCTGCGCGCCGCGCCGCGCCGGGGGGTCCGAGGGAGGAAGATGCTCATTACACGTCACATACACACGTCTCTCCGCGGCCCCGGCGACTCGGCTGGGCCACCTGGCTCGGCTCGGCTCCGCTCGGCTCCGCACGGCCCGGCTGCGCTGGGCGGCTCCTTAATTGAGAGGCCATTGCCTTGCCTGCCTGCTGCGTGTGCCTCCCGCATCACAAACTGAGTTACCCGCCCCCGCTCCGTCCCCTCCCTCTCGGAGCCAGTCATTTCTATACGCCCATCCACGCATGTCCCTGTTCACCTTAGACACGCTCGTGCTCTACAATGAGGTCACGCCCAGCGCCTCCCCCGCCCGACCCGCGCGCCGCCCCCAGACCGTACGACCGCGCTGCCCACCGCACAGAGGGCGCGCACTGCAGACCCCTCCGAGCTTCGACCAAGTCTCCTCGAAACTTGTAATGAAGTGAAACTTGGCTGAGTGCAATCGCATGCGGGAGAGGGTTAAGCGATGCCATGGCCTGGCGCCCCAGACGCACCTCAGCGACGAACTCATTAATGTGTCTTCCCGTCTCGGGGGCCTGGAAAAGGAGCGAAATTTTGGCGTACCACTTCCTGCTTTCAGCGCAGAATGCCACGTGCCATAATGTCGCGCGCGGACTCGAGAGTGGGCGCCAGAGGACTACTCTGACTTGTTCTCGTTAAAAAGAACTGCTTTCTTGCTTCACTCATTTTCATCTCTTAGATATCCTGTTCTTCGGCACAAAGAACTTACAACAGCCCATTCGTGCTCGTAAATGAATTTCAAGTTGATATGTACTTGTAATTTTATGATAATATTTTCCCATAAACCTTCGAGTATTTTTCTATTGCGATAGAAGAATAGATTGTTCTAAAAGCACGTTTTTTTTTCCTATTTCGGACGCAAGAGGTGCAGGGTCTGGCGCCTAGGCGAGGGATGTTAAATGCGCCTCGAAATCAGACGTTTATTTCGCAGCTCTGTCGGAGAATGACTGAAGTAAGAGTGAACAGGAGATGAAAGTTAAAATCTCGTACAGGTTTTTAGGACTCTGTCAGTAACCCTTATAGCAGATGCCAGAATGGCGTGATGACTGCCGGAAACACTTTTTTTTTTACACGCGTCTTGCCTGACGACAACCACCCACTCGGGAGGAGGTACGCAGCTGCGGAGCTCTAATAAGGCTCCCTGTTGAGGAGTGATTTGACTGGAATAACGACTGGTAGCGATGGGCTGGGGGCCTCCCGGACTAGTTTGCTGTCTCCATTGTGCGTGTAGGGAGAGGCCCACCACCCCAACCCCTTTGCATGTTTGGCGATGTTTCGCCACGCCACGCCACACCCATCACCCTCCAGCCAGGGCTGTCACCGCGCCGCCGCCGCGAGGCGTGGCGTGGCGCGGCGCGGTGGAGGAGGCGCCACGGTTCATTTGAGGTGGCTTGTATGCTAACAAGGCCCCCTGGATCATGCACGCAAAGACGGAGACGCTGCGAACGTGAGCGTGGCGGGGCGTGGTGGGGTAGAGGCGCGGACCCCTCCTTGTGTGTGTGCCGATATGGGTAATAGATCCGTCATTTCATTATCAGAAGCATTTCTCTATCCCCGCCGGCAGTCTGGCGGTGCTAGCAGGAACCGCCGCGTTCCTTAGTCACACCTTCAGTCACTATCTCCGAGCTCTCCCTTTGAGTTTACTCAAGTTACTCCTCCACCAACTCCTCGCGTTACTTCTCCATAGACTCGTGGACTCCTTCAGTTACTCCTCTAGTAACATCTCTAGTCAGTGTTTGGGTCGCACACATGATGCACACTGCACACACCCGTTGTGCGAGCAACCTCTCCTTTGGTACGTTTACTCGCAGTAAAAGCAAGGCGCCGGGCGAAAAAGGAATTCCCTCTTTATGAACAATCCGCGCGAAACTCTCTTTTCATAACCCTTCTCCCCGCCGCCCCGCCCCCTCCCCTTGTCGCCTTTCATCCCACGCCCCTCCCCACCCGCCGTTATACCCGTGACCCCGCGCGACTCGCGGCGCCGCGCCGTGGCGACGCTGTGCCGGGGATCAACAAGTCGTGAGAATGAATATCCAGTCCAAATGTTATTGCCCCTCGCGATATTACGTTTTGTGCTCTTGGCACGTTCGGAGTATCTCGCAGAACACACCCGACGTGTTCGAACTGAGAGGCCTCAACATCCGTCCAAGGAGCACCCTAGAATACACTAGTTCAGAAATTGTTGGCGAGATATTTGGTCTATTTGAGAGAAACGCAAGTGAAAGCACACAACATACCCCATCCAGGTAGGGGAAATGCATAGATTTTGATCGAAATCTTGCCGTAGATTGACAGAGCAGGCCCAGAGCGCCGAGAAGCTTTGCTCACTGTTAAACCGCAAGTGTGCAACTGCTAAGCACTTGTATGTGTGCAACTTCCAGTCTAACACGTACAAGTGTAAAACTCAGCAGTTGTGCAATTGCAAGTGTCCATCCTTGTGTCAATCTCGCCAGTTGCACACTTGCAAGTGCACAACTGGTGAGTTGAACCCTTACAAAGTGTGCAACTGGCGAGATTGACACTTGCAATTGCACAAGTGCCGAGTTTTACACTTGTGCGTGGTAGACTGGAGGCTGCACACTTGCAGGTGTTGAGCAGTTGCACACTTGGTTTATCAGTGCTCAACTACCGACCAAACTACAAAAACCAGTGCTGCTCTGCTCGAGATTTCTTTTTTTATTCCACCCCCTCTATATAAACTCTCACTATCTCTTTTCGCTTTGGTTGTATTTTCTCCTTGTTTTAAAGTATAAAGTTAAAATGTGTGGAATTTACTTCAGGTGTCGGGCGCAGCCAGACAGAGCCAGGGAATGAAAGTAGAAACTTTGATTATGTGCCGCTTGCTTGCCTCATGACGACTGCCTCGGCGGCCATGGTGAGCCCCTCGCGGACGTGTCGGGGTGGGGCGGCCGCCGGCGGGCGCGAGACACTCATGCAGAGGAAAAGAAAAGGGAAAGTGGTAGTAAACCACGTCGCTTGCAGAAAGTAAGAGGACATAAAAAGGGGAAGGAGGACTGTAGGGGTGGGGGTGGAAACAGCGCATAAAAATCAGCTTTAGTGTTCTAAGAGTTGTGGCTATAAAAGCAGAGCTGGGCTGAGCCCGGCTGTGCGGAGCTGGGCCGATGGACGTGCGGACTGTGGGGGCGTGGCGTGGTGCAACGCTGGGAATGACCATAGCTGTGCTGCTTTTAGTATTCTCTGTGTGCCGCCCTCCTTGCAGCAGAGTGCGTTGTAATTTCTGCAATGCGGCAAGGGTGAGGGGTGTACTTCTAGTTTTTCCAAGAAGATGCAACGTGCAGAATTGTTATTTCGATACAAATGAACTGGAGCCGGCATAGCTCAGCACCAGAGAGAGTGTAGGAGGGCTACTCATGAAATTTTATTTAGGGCGCTTAGACCCTCTGTGTAAAAAAAAACAGCCCTCGGAACGGGGCTTGTTGCGGAGACCGGATTCCCCCGAAAATACTGGTTTTTCGATGAAGTACCAAACATGAACAGCCCAACGAAAGCACTGTCATGATGGCATTGAACTACACCCGAAGTTGACGCTGACTCTGCACACCCAAAACTATTAGTCCGGGTCACTTTTGAACAAGTGTGAATTGTGTCACGTTCTTTGGAATTTTGTGTCCCATGCGTTTGACCCGCGAATCGAAGTTCGATAGTGCCAAGCTCATTCCCTTGAAAACGATTGTGACTCAGTATTCCAACGAACGTGAACGTGACACGGTTCCCATTCAAACGAATGACACGTCACGTTTATTGCCGAACTGTGAAGGGCTGCCGGAACTACGACACTACTTTTGGTTCGTCCTCAAGCGTTACACGCAGAGCGCGTGCGCGCACGGGCTCGGCCACCCGATCGGTCAGCAGTTGGTGAGAAGGCACAACAGGGGAGAGGAAGAAAAAAGAGAGAAAAAAAGATCTGTCGGCTGAGGAGGCGCGTGGCGGTACGGGTGGCAGAGCGGGGGAGCGAGGGAGGGTGTAATACACTCGGCCACAGGAGAATAAATCCGGCGATGATATCACACGAATTAACGGGAGAGAATGACGACGTTTTGAGTGAAGCCATGATGGTGAGAATGAAAGAAAAGAAAAAAACTAGAGGGAGGAGAGAGAGAAAAAAAGAGAAACAAGAAAAGAGATGAGGGACCTTCAATACTTGATCAGAGGGGAGCGGCAGGCTCGGTGGGGTAATCAATGGCATTCCCTGCGCTCCCCTAACCGGCCCACTAACGCCCCTCTTCTCTCACTTTTTATTTACCCCCTCCCCCTCGGTGACTTGATCACGAGAACAATAAGACTGTCGCACGTTGGACCCCTATCATATTTAGGACGTCCCCTCGGTAATTCATTCTCGCCCGTTATTTACCCGCGTTTCCAAATTGGATATTCTTGATGAAATGCGCTACCTTTTTTTGCATCACCTCCCTGAAATCCCTTAAACGTAAGTACACACTGGGGGAAAACGCGTCGTATACCAGCTTGCCAAAAAAAAATTAAAGTAGCCAGGAAAGAAAAAAAAGCGAGGGAGAAAAAAAGTGGCCCTTACGAAATCTGCATCTCGTCTTTTCTCTATGAGCCACATCACCGGCCACGGCGCCCTTTCTACCTTTAGGGTGTGCCGTTGGCGCCAGGGTTCTGTGAGGAGATCAATTGTTTCGTATTAATTTTCCCAGAGCGCGTGGAGCGCTCACATGCTCGGCACTGTTGACCGACCTACTCCTGGGCGCGCTGGGGGAGGGGCAGCGAGTGGCGAGGGATGAGGGAGACGGGAATACGCAAAGCCAGCGCATCTCAGAGTACACAGTGACGCTCGGCAGAATTACACGCACCAGCGACCGCAGCGGGGTGGGGCGGGCGGGCACAGGGGGAGATGAAAACTCAGACCGAGAGCCGCTAAGACATCCTTCTTTATGCATGCATACCTACCGGGCCAACAAGACACACGCAACACACACACACAGACAGGCACACACAGATAGAAGAGAGTACAATCCATGCTTAGCACACCTTATACGCTTTACCAAATATCGAGACCTGCTCTTTTTTTTGACCGTTTTATAATCCTGCCCAAGAACATTCATGTAACTTATTGATCTTGAATTTGGGTGGACGTAGAAACGGGACAAAGAAAAGTTTTCAGTGCTCACTCCTACTGATGTTTTGCCGATTGCCAATAAACGCGCACATGGATCCAACTGTACTAATAGAAAAATGAAAAAGTGTAGCAGCCATTGTATGAGTCACCTCAGGGCGATCGTTGCTACAACTTTTCATTTTTCTACACTGATATTAAAAGCGTTCAAGTGGCCTGGACATTGAAGTGTTTAACACGACGTTGCACACTTTCATGTGTTGACTGGAAATTTGCATACTTAAGTGTTAAACAGTAAATTTGAACACTTTATGGAGTCCAAACCTACTCGTTTAACCCTCAAGTTTAAACACTTTTAAGTGTTCGAATTTACTGTTTAACACTTTTTAGTATGCAAATTTCCAGTCAGACACCTAAAAGTGTGCAACGCAGTGTCAACACTTAAATGTGCACGCCAGTTGAACACTTTTGTTATCCGTGTAGGCGTAGGCGTGCATTCATATGGTACAAAGGTATGTTTTGTTTTAGTTTCTTTGGTAGGAAACCGCTACTGTAAACGGGAACAATAATTATTGAATGGGCCACAATTTTTTCCACTCACTGTCTTTATATAGTTGAACTTAAAACTATACAGTTTTGCTGTTTGAACTGAAAGACTACAGTTTTGAAGTTTAAGCTCTCATGGAGGTCAACAGTTAGATTTGCAGAATTTCTCAAACTCTATATCCCGCTAACGCTTCTCCATAATCCACGGAAAATTGTCTCCTACATCGCCAAACGATTTTTCCGATGGTTCAGTTAAACTATCTTTGGCATGTCAGTTTTCCATGGATCAACAGAGTTCTCTTTTAAATATCTACTAAACTTTCTATGGAATACACAAAGTCACGTTAGTAGTAACAATCAACCAACTTTGACTTATTGAACGAAGCGATTTCTAGGTGTATCACACCGGGCCATCCTGCCGTGCCGGCGCGCGCGCTGATGGTAAGGTTACGTCACTGGAGGGAGGGGTAGGGCTGGCATCGCCCGGTGAGGGGAAACGCGGAATCACGCGAGGGAATCGGCGGCACGGGGGAGAGGAGGAAAGTTGGCGGAACGGCGTGTGAGGCAGACAAAGACGCCGAGAGGCCCCCGCGGTTGCTGTGATTATTGCCCTCTTTAGGAAATCCTTGTCTTGCAAGTGGAGTGGTGGCGCCGAGGGTGAGACGGGCTGAGCCGAGCGGCTGGTGGAAGAGAGTTTTAAGAGATTGTGTCGCGAGTGTGCTTTGCGTGTGGAGAAGCGTGCACGGAAAGCGACCGGGAGAAGAGGGGGGAATCTTAATTTACTTTTGCTCAAGTTCACGCTTCGCAGGTTATTAAAACGCCACGCACCCCTTTGGCTGCGGTCGTTTCCTGCTTGGTGCCTGGCCGCGCGCGGGGCGGAGTTGCGTCGAGAGTACGATGCGATCGAACTGTTTGCGGATCTGGAGATCACCTGATGGCCCACTGTAAACGTGTCAAAATGGCGTAAAGTTTTTATAAAGAAATAAACTCCGATTAACCTCCTGTCGGTAAGACATATGGAACTCAAGCCCCAAGCCTATGACCCGGCCTCAAGTCCAGCGGAGGCATTCCCGTAGTCAAATGCCACACGCCGGCCGCCTGTTGACTGAGTGCGGCCCTAGCTGATGCGACCTCCCCCCCTCCCCGGTCCTCCTCCCCTCCCACGAACCATCGTCTTGCGACTTTTAATTGATGAGAAGAAGAAGGCAAAGGCGCTTTGAGTTGTTACCTAATGAAATGTTTGCCTTGTCGCTGTAAGTAGTCTTACTTTGAGGCCCCACCCGGCCCCGGGGCCTTGCAGGGCGGTGGCGCGCGCGGCTGAGGCATGGTGGGCCCGGCAGCCCGCCGGGGCCGAGCTGCAATAACCGGTTCATGTTGATTGCTGGCTGGTCCGATGCGCCTGGTTGCCGTCTGGCTGCCGTCGCCCGCTGCGGAGGAGTGACAGTGTTGACTTTCTAATTGGCGCTGCTCATAAACGCGTCACCGTGCGTCTCCAAGTTAAAGACGCTTGGCTTTGATCACGAAACGGGGAGACACTCAGACGTGATGTCCGGAGGTGCTTGTGTATGTGTTCGTTCCTGATGTGCTTGTCTGTTGTGTGTGTGAGCTAACGTATATGTGTTTCTTGCTTGCTGGCTTTCTTGCTTTCTGTGAGCCAGCGCGTCTTCCTTTTCGTGTGTTGTTGCCTCGTTGTGGCGATCAATTTGCAATTTCATAACGTTCTCATGAATTGCGTTTCAGGTTACCGCGAGACGTGCCCAGACGACGACAATATAGTTGTCTATTTTCAGAAGCCACATGCCATATGTTGTTGCTGCAATCTCACATAGAGCGTACTGACAGAAATTCTGCTGCGGGCAGACACGCAAAGAAAATCTAGGCTATCCACGTGCATGCCGTTATTTGCGGAGAGTTTCCCACGAGGGCGGTCCGGACAATCGGCAACAGATGGGCCAGGCTGGCCTCCTCCCTCTCTCCTCTGGAGAGGGTGTCCCGGGGGCCCAATGGGTTAGGACTGGCCGCACCCACCCCAGCCCTCCACACCCGCCCGCCGGATGGTCCGAGCGGATTATGCTGTTAACTCGGATCTCGAGATTCTTGTCCTCGGGGATCAAGTCTGCGCGCCGCGCTCGACAGAGTCCCGCCAGTGAGACCCCACACACGCGCGCCCGCCTCTGCGCGGGTCTCTAGACGGGAGCGGTACTTCTAGTACTCTCCGCCCCTCGTCCTCTCTCTCTATCTCTATCTCTTTCTCTCTCGCCTTCCCTATCGCCCCCTCTCCGTTCCTCCTCTCGTCTTCCCCACCCTTCTCCGTTCCCTGTCCAGCTAAGTGTCGCCCACTCAATAATGCACTGTCCGATCGGTTCGCTTCCCATGCACGCGGTGCGTCCCCTCGGACAAGCGAACGTACTCAGTGCCGTGCCTCCCTTCATTGGCGCCTCTCTCTCTCTCTCTCTCTCTCTCTCTCTCTCTCTCTCTCTCTCTCTCTCTCTCTCTCTCTCTCTCTCTCCCTCTCTCTCTCTCCCCCCTCTCTCTCTCTCTCTCTCTCTCTCTCTCTCTCTCTCTCTCTCTCTCTCTCCCTCTCTCTCTCTCTCTCTCCCTCTCTCTCCCTCCCACACACACATACACACACAGGCATGCGTGACTTCCATGCTTATCAAGGAAGTCTCTCTAAACACTCCGTGTTTTGCGCAATAAAATTAAGCATCTTGGTGAGGCGTGGGTAATCCTCCCGGGGAGCGGCGTGAAACCCGGGCCAAACGCGCCTTAGCCTTAAGTCGTGGGAATAGATGCTGCTCCCACTGGTCTGTCTTTCCGCCTGCCTCTCGGTCTGTCTGTCTGACGCAAAGCTCGCATTGGAGATGGCCCCGGGTCTGCTAACCTACGTAAGCCGTCAAAATGACATTCGTGTAAAGGAAAAAAAAGCATTCGCCGAAAAATTTCATTATTGGAAATATAACTGTATACGAATGATTTATTCTGAGATTTCATACTTTTAATTGCGCTCTGTACCTGTTTGTTATTATTCGGTGATCGCAAATGGAATGTCCTCAATCTTCTTTCAAAACCGTTAATATATTTTAAATCTGAAAACGATA